>CAUYPK010124724.1:0-43036 GCA_963574355.1 Loris lydekkerianus | reverse complement strand
TGGGTGTTGATTTTGTAGCCTGAGACATTGCTGTATTCCTTGATCACTTCTAAAAGTTTTGTAGTAGAATCCCTAGTGTTTTCCAGATATACGATCATGTTGTCTGCAAAGAGTGAAAGTTTGATCTCTTCTGACCCTATGTAGATACCCTTGATTGCCTTTTCTTCCCTAATTGCAATGGCTAAAACTTCCATTACAATGTTAAAGAGCAGTGGAGACAATGGGCAACCTTGTCTGGTTCCTGATCGAAGTGGAAATGATTTCAATTTAACTCCATCGAATACGATATTGGCTGTGGGTTTGCTGTAGATGGTCTCTATTAGTTTCAGAAATGTCCCTTCTATACCAATTTTCTTAAGTGTTCTGATCATGAAGGGATGCTGGATATTATCAAAAGCTTTTAACTTCCATGTAGCTGCTGAATTCAAATTGGTTGACAGGTCTTATCATTTATTTATAATTTATACCTTCACTTTCACCTTTTCTTCTCCAAAAAATAGTAAGTTGTACTAGGGGAGCACTGAATTCCACTCCATTTCTGAGATTTTCTTATTCTGGAACTAGATTACTTACATAAGAAAGCAACACTGAAGTCAAACATCTTGGGTAAAGCTAAGTGATCCTATAGCTAAAATTCTGAGGCAGGTTGCAGGCAAATGTGCAAAACAAACAACAAAAGCAACAAATACGTGTGTGTGCATATTATACACATATGTATTCATCTTAAGTAAAAATAAAATAAGTTGCCATGATTGCTAACAAGACTGATTATAATGAGCTAGACTTAGGCTTTGTGAGTCAAAAATTAAAGGTAAAGCATAATTACTATTATTGCACATTTTTATCCTTTAAGAATTATGTGTGCTCTAATCAATGCTATTGTTTTAGAAGTATCAGAAAGTACATTTGAGTCGGAGTTCGCTTCACTATTAAAGAATACAGAGTATAAATGAACAGGCATGTAACTTATTAAGGCTCTGGGCTACTCTAATCTATAAACATTTTCCCAGGAATCTTAGAGGGCATGGAAATGGTAAATCCCAGGTTTAGGACCCAACCTTAAAGGAAGCACATGTTTGAATAATTAAAGAGGCTTCTCTCAATCTGGGACAGGGAGCAGGTTGAAGAACGACTCCTGGGTGCTTCTCCAAGGTCAGGGTTTTAAGGAAAACAGTCTGTATCTGATGAGTCTCATCCTGTAGCTGTACGACAACAGAGTGTCATAGAACAGAATATCGGTCTGTTCCTTTCTTCTTCATGCCTTTTTTCTCCGAGGGACATGCTAATATTGGGCCACATCTGGCCTTTTCCCATATCACCCATGCTAGCCTGACTCATCCTTCTTATTTCCTACAAAATGTATGTAACATCTTAAATGTGGAAATCTTAAATTTTTGAGGGAAAGTGAAAATATTTGAAAGAAATGGTTATTTTCTTATGTAAAACTGATCCAAATTCATCTGGGCCCCACAGGAGGTCAAAGCAAACCACATCCTGTATATTCGCATTTTATAAAAGACTCCTGAAAGTACTGTTGGAAGATTAGCATAGGAAATTCATTAAGAGAGGTTTTAGAGATAGAAGTTCAATGAAAAAAACTTACTGTCTGGTAATAAAAGTGCTGAAACCCCCCAAAATGATTGAATAAGATACTCTGCAAACCAATTCAACAAAGGACAATGTTATAGATTAAAGTGTTATTAATTTTTAAGACCTTGTGGTATTTCTTATGATAAGATTCTTTGTATTTGCTTTCAAGGAGGAATGATCTGACACCTGATTCTGAACCAGAATGTCTCTGGGGCAGTTTGGTTAAAATAAGCATCTGTTTCAGAGAGGCGCAGATCCATGCATATGGATGTGGGATGACTTTCTTTCTGGCTGGATTCATCTTTCCCCAGTCCTAGGTGTTAGGGAGACTCTATGCTAACTAGACTATAGGCTAGGAGTGAGACAGGAAGGTTCTGATTGATACGTTCACCATGTAATTACTTACATAGCTAAGGAAAAGGCCACCAGTGGAGGAATTCTTGCATTCTACTGCAAATGAATCTTTAAAAATACAGGATACAGTGAACAGTGGGATGTTTTCAAAAGATCAAAACTGAAATTAAAGAATGTAAAATGTTCAATAAACATATAAAAGGCTTAGCTCTTTTTTGGCACCACATTTCTGTTTTTCTTTATTACAAATTGTGGAGCTATCAGAGCTTCCAACTGAAGTTTCAATTTGAGGAAGTTCTAAAATGAAAGCAGCTTCATTAGGGTTGATGGGAGCCTGTTGTCACAGCGCTTAGTGTGTTGTTTATGACCATCAGTAACGTCTGCTGATCTGCAAAGCACTTGAAGAGGCTTTGTGCAGAACCCGCCACATGGTGATGAACTGCAGCAGGTATTATTGCATTCTGATATTGAATTACACTTTGCAGTGTGTCTGTAGGGTTGTATCTAATCCAACAATATAACATTTGCTAAGCAAAAGTACTTTAATGTCTTTTCGAGGCAAGTAAATGGCAAAGCAAGTGCATATTATTCTCAACAGGGGAATTCAAGCACATTTTGCTGCTGCCGACAAAGAGATTAAATATAGAAAATCCAATTTAATATATCAATGTTCCAGCACTAACATGTAGTGAAAACAGAATTTTGAAATGAGATATTCGTCACTGTCATCAGGAATATGGACTCGCACGATTTAAAGTAGTCAAAATATCATGTCCTCTTTCATTTAAAAAAAATTATTTGCACTAAATTGTTTATCAAATTACTGCACTTTAACTGATGGAAAATAGATGTGGAAAGAAAAATGTTTTACCTCTCAAGATAGGAATATTGCTGGGGCATTTACTAGGTACTAGACACAAGAAAAACTCCTTCACAGATGTCTAATTAAAATCTCTCAGTAGTCTTGTAGGGAAGGTTATTTTGTTGTGTTCTGACAAAGATCTTACAAAGGGGAAAAGTAAGATTCTGAGAGTTTCAACAGATAACTTCAGTTGCACAAGTAGTAAAGTGCAGAGCCAAGATTGAAACCTCTGTCTACCCTGCCTCCAGCCCAGGGAACACTTTTTCTAGATGACACACTTGCTTGTGCTATAAAAATTTTCCCAATTAAACTACCTCGTTTTTGTAAAGAATATGCTATGACTGATAATATTCTAAGGAAAAGTATAAAGTAACTCTGTTTGATGGTATAAAATAAAGACACCATGTAGTTGCCAAAACATGGTGGTCTTAACTTAGGAAAGTCCCTTTAATATTTTACTATTAACAACTGTGTTGATGAGAAGGATGGGACAAAGGTCAGGAAAGACAGGCAGCTAGTTTCTATTTGATCTTTTAAGATTATTGGTAACACTGTCGTGTTTGCTTATATAAACATGCATGTGCTTGTACATGCCCACTTAAACTAAAGTTAATAACTAGATTAGTCAAAACATTTTATTAATAATAGCATATTAGAATGAAATAACTTAAATCTAGATTATCTTTCAATTGATAAAATAATCATTTTAAATTCATTTGTTCTATTAAATATCATAAACTAACTTAGATGTGATTTAGAAATCCGCTACCTCATCTCCAGCTATTAGTTTTACAAAATATTTAGCCACTCTAGGTATGTAAAGACATATTAAATTAGATGATTAATTTGTTGGTAAATGAATATAACCCAACTTATCCCTTTAAAAACAAAAAATTTAAGGGCGGTGCCTGTGGCTCAAAGGAGTAGGGCACTGGCCCCATATGCCAGAGGTGGTGGGTCCAGCCCCCGCCAAAAACTGCAAAAAAAAAAAAAAAATTAATTGAAAAAATCCCTATGATAAGACTGCAATTTCTTCCTCTCATAACTCTTTCTCTTCTTTTAGTAGATCTTCCCCACTTTGTAGGAAATCAAATGCAGTCAATTTGTCCTAAGTACTATTCCAAAGACAGTAAAAACAGAATTCGTATGAATGTTTTATTGCAGTTTCCCTCGTATGCTGTGTAACATTTATGAATGGACAATTAAGTACTCAACTTACCTAAACCTTGCAGATGCCGCAGTAAATGTTTCTCTCACTAATCTTTTACATAAATTTGGAAGCTCAAGTTTAAGTCAAGGGGTTGATTTCTATAGGTAAGCAGCAGGGTGCTTCTTTTCACACCCCTGCCAGAGGCAATTATGGCCGTATTTAGTCCCTGACTATACAATTCTTTAGACTTTTATTCACAATCTCAGAGGGGAAAAATAAATGCTTGGTGTCAAAATACAGTATCTATTTTTGAGGACAGTCTTTCTTTGACTTCCCTTCATACTTTCTATTCACAAATATGCATTGTATAATGGTGTATAATGATCTTCCCACTGATATTTTTAATTCCAAATACACAGGAAGGGATATTCCAAAAAAATGTATACACCGTTTAAGAAAGAAAAAAACTATTAAAATTGTAATACTCGGTATGTACTGATAATGTTTGTTATCTTGTATATTGTATCTTGTAACTCTTGTTAATTGCAGAAGTCAAATGTGCCTTGAGTATTACAATTTTAATGCAGTTTTTTCCTTTCTTAAAATGTGTATACATTTTTTGGCACCCTCTACAAATGTCATAGATTAGTATTCCAGAACTGTGATAAACTATAAGACATATATCGTGCTATGAGATTAAACTTGTATATAAATTCTATACTGTCTGTCACTTAGCAGTATGATATAACACGTGCCCAGGGATTTCCAGCCCAGGCCCAGGATTACTGCGTCTCTATGACAACAGGCCCAAATGACCTCCTTGCCCTAGAGACCACACCACCTAGTACAGATGCAACTTTCATGAGCCTTATGACAAAGCTTACCTTTAAAAGAAGTTTAAACTTCCTTTATAAAAAAATATCTGGGAGCTGACCTGGACTGAATACAGGTGTGAGACAGGTGGGACAATCACCCAAACTTTGAGAGTGGTATCCAGACAGAGACCCTGGGCTGTGTCCAGCCCCTGACCTGGCCTGCTCCTTCTCTCCATCCTGTGAGCATGCTGCCAGAATAAACTGCCTGAAATCAGAAGATGCCTGAGGCGCATCTTTCCTTTTAAATTTCAAAATAGTGGGCAGTGCCTGTGGCTCAAAGGAGTAGGGCACTGGCCCCATATGCTGGAGGTGGTGGGTTCAAAACCCACCCCTGGCCAAAAAAAATGCAAAAAAATAATAATAATAATAATTCAAAGTAATAATGGGGTACAAATGTTATTGTTACATAGATAACTATTATAATGCTTAAGTGGGGTTATAGTGTGCCCATAATTCAAAGTGTTCACTAGACCAATAGGTAAGTTTTTATTCCTCCCTCACCCCACCCCCTTTTTGATTTCCAATGTCATTTACATCTCTTGGTGCCTGTGTATACCCACTGTTTAGCTCTCAGTTATCACACAGTACGTGTGATGCTTGTTTTTCCGTTCCAGAGATACTTCACTCAGGATAATGGTCTCTAGTTCCATCCAAGTTGCTGCAAAAGATACTTCATTCCTTTTTATGGCTGAGTAGTACTCCACAGAGTGTGTGTGTTTATATACATACATGGTGTGTGTGCACATACATATATGGGTGTGTGTATATATACGTGTATTTATATGCCGCATTTTCTCAATCCACTCACAAATTGATGGGCAATTAGGTTGACTTCACATCTTTGTGACAGTGAATGGTGATGCTGTAAACATTTGAGTGCTTTTCTCTTGGGTGAACAGCCAGTAAGGGATTGCTGGGTCAACTGATAAGTCTGTATTAGTTTCTTTGAGGAATTTCCTTACTGTTTCCCATAGAGTTAGTACTAATTTGCAGTCACAAACAGTGTGTGAACATTCCTTTCTGCTGCATCTATTGTTTTTTGACCTTTCAATGGCCATTCTGATAAGGGTAAGGTGCCGTCTCATTGCCACTTCCTGGGGGTGATTAGTGATGTTAGCATTTTTTCTTATGTTTGTTGGCCATTTTTCTATCTTCTTTTGAAAAATTTCTGTTCGTGTCTTTTGCCCTCTATCTACTAGATTTTTTGTTTTCTTGCTGATTTATTTGAGTTCTTTGTCGTTTCTAAACCACAAAATTAAAGAAAATATTCACAAACTATACATCTGAAAAAGGGCTGAGACTTACGTTTGATGTGAATAGGAATGAAGGGAAAAGTAGCCCCTGGGAAGCCAGTTAATTAAGACTACCTGAGACCCCAAAATGCAAATGTTTTATTTCATTTTAAATTTCTTAGCTTTCTGACATTAAATATTAAGGTTTCTCAAAAGTCAAAAGTATTTTAAATCATTAGTTTTATATTTCACAAATATAGAAAAATATGAAATCTTATTTATTTTTATTTTTCATAATTCTCATCATTGATGTCGCCAAATTGGAGAAATGCGAAGAAAACTTCATACCAAGGCAATTTTTGGCTCTTTTGGCTCATTTGACTATTTAGTTGAATTTACTTTGTGTGAACCATTAGATCCTATCACTCATTTCTTTTTCTTTTTCTTTTCTTTTTCTTTTTTTTTTTGAGACAGAGCCTCACTATGTCACCTTCGGTAGAGTGCCGTAGCGTCACAGCTCACAGCAACCTCAAACTCTTGGACTTAAGCAACTCTCTTGACTCAGACTCCCAAATAGCTGGGACTACAGGCACCTGCCACAGTGCCTGGCTATTTTTTGTTGCAGTTGTCATTGTTTAGCTGGCCTGGGCTGGGTTCAAACCCACCAGCCCTGGTTTATGTGGCTGACGCTGTAACCACTACTGGCCCAAGCCCCCGTCACTCATTTCTTCATGTCTATAAAAACTGAACACGTTTTGTTTCCTCTTCATCTCTATTTGTATAGCAGGTGGTATTTCTCCTCAAGGAGTTCCGTGTATTTGGTCTTATCCGTTAAATATATATTTACCTAGAATACTTATTACAATGTATTTATACGTAAATAAATTCAATCATACAATCTGGAGGAATCTTTTACATCTTAAGTCCATCCTGAGTTTTTTTCCCCTACCCAAAGGTTCGTTTACTTAAATTCTCTCTCAGTTTTACATTTTGTTGATGTAACACCTTCACAAAATCTTTGCCACTCCATCTGCTACACAAAGGAGTTGCCACATAAGTCTATGTTAAGGTCATTTCTTAGGAATTGTGAGGAAAAGAGGTGTTCCTCTGCTCAGTACCAGAGAAAAGGCCCAAACAGATTCGAATCACAGAGCAACATTTTGTAATAGTGAAACCAAATGTCATATTCCTGGCTAGGCACAGGATAAACTCTTTGAAATTTCCTTGTTAAAAAAAAAAAAAAAGTATCATTTTACATAAAAATAAAAAAGATTCGTTCCTAAAACTTTGTGTACTGAGAAAATACACAGTAAAGTGAAATTTCTGCAATTAACAATAGATATGAAATAAAGGGAAATGCTGACACCATTGATACCTGAGTTTTGTCTTCAAAGAATGAATCCACGGACCACAGATCTACAGAAAGATACAAAGAAACACCAAAGCTCTGGCAGGGACCTAGGACTCTGGCTCCCTCTCTCCCAGGCCCTTTGTCCAGGTGTATGTGTAGTTGCACGGGATCCTCTGTAGTTACATGGGATCCTCTGTAGTTACATTTAGGGGGACTCCATAGCAAATGAATGGCTATAATCCCTTCCATTCCCAGGTCTAGGAAAGCTACATGAAATTGACCAGACCTAGCAAATGTGGGGGTTCCCTGTTCAAAGGGAACCCACAACTGCAAGGGCAGGGAGACCTAAGGTGCTGCTGTCTCCCCAGCAGCTGTCTAGCCCCTCTGGCTACTAGAGCCTCCTACTGGGCCCCCCTGACTACCTGCAGCCCACTGGTTCCTCTGCCAGCTGCTGCCCCACTAACACCACCTGGAGGAGGCAGGTCTGCCCCGCAGCTCCACCGAGAAGGCTGTGGAGCCACTTGCCCTGTACCATCATTGGTGTATCAGGCAGAACTATGCTCCCCAATGACATCCACATCCTAATCTAAGAAATTTGTAAATACCTTGCCTTGTGTGAAAAAAAAAGGAGACTTTGCAGAGGTGGGTAAGTCAAGAATATTGAGATGGCGAG
Source organism: Loris lydekkerianus (assembly GCA_963574355.1). Taxonomy (NCBI): domain Eukaryota; kingdom Metazoa; phylum Chordata; class Mammalia; order Primates; family Lorisidae; genus Loris; species Loris lydekkerianus. Next base: position 34,949 of record CAUYPK010124724.1, on the reverse strand, counting down.
ATCATCTGAGTTATCCAGGTTGACAGTGACCCAGTGTAGTCACAAAAGCCCACATAGAAGTAAGAGCCAGAGTGAGCAAAGTAGATGTGGCAGTAGAAACACAATCAGAGAGGGAAAAAGATTTGAAGTTGCAATAATTAGCTTTGACAGTGGAAGAAATAAATGGTCACAAGCCACAGGACACAGGCTGCCTTTAGAAGCTAGAAAAGTCAAGGATATATATTCTTTCCTAGAGGTTTCAAAAGAATCACAAATCTGGGCAGTTCCTATAGCTTAGTGAGTAGGGCGCCGGGCACATACACCTGGCTGTCGGGTTCGAACCCGGCCGGGCCTGCTAAAATCAACAATCGCAACTGCAACCAAAAATTAGCCAGGCGTTGTGGCAGGTGCCTGTAGTCCCAGCTACTTGGAGGCTGAGGCAAGAGAATCCCTTAAGCCTAAGAGTTGGAGGTTGCTGTGAGCTGTGATGCCAGGGCGTGCGTACACACACACGTACACACACCTTATTAGGCTGGGGATGTTGCATCGCTGCATAATGCTGGTCACAATTTCTTTTGTGAGAAACATCTAAGACAGTAACCACTGTATATTCTTTTTATGTCATTGTATGTAGGATAATATTTTTAAAAAACTGTTTCATTTTCATCAAGAAAGCATTCTGTTCTGTTTACATTCATCTGATCACTAGTTTGAAAAATCAATGAATAGTAATAATAACTTGTAGTGAGTGTAATTCCTGAACAATGAATCAAGTTTCCAGTCCCCCAAATAAGCATTAGACGTTAATGTTCATAGAGCTGGAATTCACGCACGACTATTCTTCCCCACTCTGAAACCCAGCACTAGCGCACCAAATAAGGTCTCATTGAAAATTTGTTGAACTCAGTTGAGCAAAGTAATAAAAACTAAGTAAACAGAGATTCTTAGACATGTTTTGTTCAATAATTTGGAGTTTAATCCAAGTTCTCATAGGTGTATGTGACTATGTGAATGTGCATTTGAATATACATACGTGTGTTTCTTTCTTCTAGTATTATGAGTTTTCCTCCTTTATGACAATATTTTATATCTATTTGGTCCCTGTCCAGAAGTATGAGTGAGGCTTATAATTTAGAGGAAAGATAAAGCAAACAAGTCTTCACCCGAGTCTTGCTTACATCGTACTCAGAAAAATGTTTCAATATCAATGATTATTGTAAATTAAGTGAAATTATATAATGGTAACAAAATAAAACTATTCCTCTTAGTTACTTTTTACTAAAGTTTCTATGTACAAAGAGTCAAAGGCTAAATTCATTTGCAAGTAAAAAAAAAAGTACACTGCTTGAAAAAAAGGACTGATTGGTTAAATTCATTAATATCAGCAAATATATATTCTAATGCACACTAAACCTATAATCACAAATGCCTGGGTTATTAAAGACACACGGTGGTAAATTGTTTGCATGATTATCGTAATCTAGCTGACCCAATAGCTCTAAAATAAAATACAAAAAAAGAGATTAGCATTCTCATCTGAGTGCTCAATAGCACTGCCATCTACAGCAGCCTAGGAAGCCTCAAGGTCTTCTTCCTCCTGGGAACTGAGGGAGGTAGACTAAATTTGAAACATTTACATTTTTAGTGCAGTTGAGAACTGTCCAACTGCCATCTCATTTCCTGCACTAAAATCACAGTTCTGGTCACTCTATATTCTGTCTTCAGCAATAAGCAAGTAATTAATCAAACCCCAAGGAATAGTTAAAAAGAGTCTCTTTGTAAGTCTTTGTCTGTGGTGTAATTAGAGATCTTCCCCATCCTGCCATTTTCTCAGGCCCTACGTACTCACGTCTGTGCAGGGACACTAACAGCCCCCACGAAGAAGCCGGGATATGGTTCTGAAAGGATTTCAAGACATTACGTCCTCCCAAACCTAGTTCTACTGCCCTTCTTGACATTCTGTTTTGTTGCTCTTTAAATTACTTCCTCCTTTCTTTTGGAATATAGCATAATAAAACATTTCTCTAAATGGCATAGCTTCTTCTGGGCCACAGTACACTGGAGCAAAAATTCTAAGGAAGGAAAGGATTGGACCTGATAAGCTATTCTTATTTGCATTTAAGTCAATTTTAAGATTACCTAAATAGGTTGAAAACAGACCTATAAACCATGGGAAAGGGTGAAAAGTGAGAATAAAGCTTATTTTCAAAGAGACCAAAATAAAGCACAATAAAAATAAGAGAGAAGAAAGTGAAAAAATCATATTTTGCCATTGTAATCTGGATTGAGTATAATTTTTTAAATCAGCACATGTGCTGGGGTAGGAGGTAAAGTGGAGGGACCGAGGGAGAAAGAATAGATAATACCTCAGTCTGAACACGACATGTGGGTTTGGGTTTGATCTTCACCTACACAAGTGCAGTCAAAAGTCACAAGAATGAACAAATCAGCAGGAAGGCAGGAAGCTCAAATCCCATCAGTCCCCACCCAGCCCCTGCTCACATCTTTATGTGCCAATCAAGCCTTTTCGTTTTTATCTGTTTATTTCCAAAACATTTTGGATTTTTCCCTGGAAAGCTAAAATAGTAAACTTGCACTACTGTTTCTATGTTAAAAATGACCGCCACACATACTGAGAGAAAAAGATGTACAAAAATCTTATTAAAAATATTTCCTTCTTTGAAAGTATACTTATTTCTTAATAGTTCTGTATGCACACATAGGTAATGTATAGTTCACAAACACTCAATACTTCTCAGTTATATCAGAAATTAAATCTTAGGGCTACTCTCAGCTCATATCCTTCTGCAATTGATTCTATTCCACCAACAATACATCCCAATATCAGTGGGAACAGCTTGCCATCCTGAAGATGAAGCCAATGTTTAAAAATACTTGTTCTCATGTAGCATAGTCCCAACACACCATTTAGCTGGTCTTTTTGGTACTGAGATAATGAATCAGTGATTGATTCTCCGTAGCGTTACTGGAATTTCTTTCTCAATAGGTCCTTGGTCTCAGGGATTCAAAGAACAAACCTATGGACCACAGGTCACTGGTAAGATAGGATTTTATTAGACAGAAAGGAATACCAAAGAAGTAAAAAGCACCAGAGCATCTGGGCAGAAGGACTATAAAGCACCATAGCTTCTGGCAAAGGGAAAGACCCAAGTGGACAGTCTCCACCTGGATCCTTTGTCTAGGGGTTTAAGGTCTTGAGAATTACACCTGGCCAGGACTTGGCAGATGGAAACACCTTTCAACATTAGTGACTGTTATTGATAAATGACAATTATCATTTAATTGTCAGTCTCTCTGGCTTGGGGCAAAAGTCAGGGCATTCCTTTCATGAAATTGCCCAGGCCTAGGAAAACTGGGGTCCCCTGTCCAGCCTTGAATGGGGGAACCTAGTATCAGTAGGAGTTTCAAAATAATTGCCAAGAGGGCAAAGTGGCGCCTATCACAGCTCAGGTTCCCCTGAGATCCAGTGGACCCAACTGAGAAGGCTCCTGCACAAACCCCCTTCCTGTGGTTGCCTGAGTAGCCCATGTTCCCCCAGTCACGTAAAACATATTTTTGACAAGAACCTCTGGACAACAATCAACTGGTGCTACAAAAGGGAAAAGCAAAGTGGACAGCCTGGGTGAGCTGGAGAGCTCCTATCTCACACCACAGCCTAGCTGGAGCAGTTCACAAAGGCCCTCTCCAATGCTGCAGAGTGGAGGGACAGCAGTGGGACTCTGGGTAAAGGATATTTTCCCAAAGACTGAAGATGCTTTTCAAGCTTTTCTCTGTAGCTCTTCAGTTTATTCAGTCTTTTCTCTTTATTTGTCAAGAAAAATATTATATGGATTTGACATCATGAAATTTTTTCCAATCTTCCAACTATTTCTAAAAACTCTGTTCAAGGATAGATTCAAGAAAGATTTATGGAGCTGAGTTTTTTTTTTTTTGTACACCAGCACGTTCAGCAGATGAGTAAACAAGCATATGCTCTAAAATGCTATTTCTCCAGGATAGCTCTACAGGACAGATACAACCCCTCCCAGATGCCTCACCTCACCCCTCAGGTGCAGGGGTAGGTGACCATGGGTAAGTATTTCCCTGGCCTTGCCTCGGATTCACTGCTCCTCTCACCATGAGATGGAGAATGAACTCCGGCTTTACTTACTAGGAAAAGGTCAATGCCAAAGTGTAATGGGCCTGCAGATACGTGTGGCCAGGGAAGGTGGCAAGTGCCTTCAAGAGCTGAAGTGGTGGTTTGGTGGAAACATGGAAACCGCATGACTCAGAAAGAGGAAAGACAGAAAAACAAAGGAGCCCAGAAGAGAAGTCTTGCTGAAGCTTTTGTCCTGAGGAGCTAGTGTGGAAGTTCAAAGCTCAGTTCCAGAAAAGGTCAGAATAACATGCCTTCCTGACCTCAGATGTGTGGTTTCTCAGCAACAACTCAGGCAAGGATGTCTAACTGCACTACCCCCCAACACTTCTGGAATGACAAGAGTGGACAAGATCTCGGTGAAAGAGGGTCACGGGAGGGGTCCACTCAGATCAGCAGAGGTGTTGCAGCTAAAATAAGTAACTGTTGGCAGAAGAGTCTGGCATTTTCAGGATCTGTTGCAATTGGTTTTGACTATCCAATGATGGAAGGGAGCTCCCTGGAAGCACTTAGTAGGCGAGATGGAGAACCCCAGGGACTCAGGCACTGCAGAGGTGGGAAGGCTCACCACAAAAACAGTGGTGCGGACTCAGGAGAACCAGATAGCTTGAATCTGTCTCAAGGTGGCAGCTTCTTCTATAGTCCAGAATATTGTTGTCCTGAGGGAATGTGTAGGACTAGTATTTGTAGGTTTTCTCATTTCTTTCTCTCTCTTTTTTTTTTTTTCAAAAGAAGAGATGTTTTGTGTCTTTGTTGTACAGTACCATCTGCTGAAAACTGGTAGTGTGCATTTACCATTTGGGGCTGTATCTTTATTCTTTTTGAACTGCTTATTCAGCATTGTGATTATATGGTCTTGGTAGGAGAATAAATCAAGCAATTTTAACTTCATCCTATGAAAAGCTTCTTTCCTCAGATGCTGTCCTTATACAGGGAAAAGATGAACATGTTTCCTAAGTCCAGCTAACTGGACCTTCTCTCTTAAGATTTTGCATCTCAAGGAATAGAAGCTCCCCGCCCCCCCCAAAAAAAAAAAAAGAAAGAAAGAAGTAGAAGAAAGAAATTGGCATTCATATATTCCAACAATACAGCTCAAGAGAAACTCTCACGTGATCTTTTCTGTTTTGTAACTATCAGATCACTGCCTCTGCTAAGCCTTACTCTTCAGCCTTACTTTTCAAAAAATTTTTTGAGCCATACTCTTCAAAAAATGCTCCATTTGCATTTGCCCCTTCTGCAGATTTTTTTTTTTTTTTTTTTTTTTTTTTTAGTTGCTCACAAGAGCCCCAGCCCTACACTCCCTGGGTAATCAACACCACAGTGGGGGAGCGAGGGCACTTCACCTAGAATTCTACTGACTCTTTGGTAGGCGTGTGCTTTGGTGCTTATAACCGTGGCCTCCAGCACCTTCCCAAAGGAATCTGCTGTGAAAGGCCTGCCTCACATTTTCACTGGGGATGACCTTCCTGAGCTTAGTCAAATTCATCTCTACCAAAGCATTTCAGACCAGTAGCCTCCCTAGCCAGGGCTTGTAAAACTAAGCAGTAAAAGAGAAGCAGGAGGATCAGGAAGGAGCATGGCAGGAGGACCTCTCCCAGGATGTCCACTTCTCTTCCTCCTCCTGGGTCCCCGTGTCTCTGAATGACTCAGCATCAGCTAGTCAGCGAGCCTGGGTTTGGGGGAGAGTATGCATGACAGTGATCAAAATCATGCCTTAGCAGAAAGATTCACTGGAGTTCAAATGCTGGGTTCTGTTACTCACTGGAGTTGAAACACAGGGTGAGTTATTTCGTATCTGAAGCCATTTTTTGCTCAAGGAGGAAAGTAATGACTGCCTCACTGAGCTCGTCTGAGAACGGGATGACATGGTGTCCATAAAGTGCTTAGCACAGAGTCCAGGACAGGGTCAGAAATACAAACTGATTCACAGTGGTATGTGGGCTTCAGGATATTGCTAGCCTATATAAAGTAGTCAAGTACCAGGCTAAAGGCTAAGGATTCAAAGAAAATTATTGTCCCTTTTATGGGTTCAGTCTCGTAGGATCATCCCAACATTCACTGAGGTGATGAAGGGGTGACACCAATAAAAACAAAGTTTTACCGGCCAAGAACAGGCACTACTTGGTACTTGTGTTTATTTCTCAGACGCTATTTGTGGCATATATTTTATGTTGATCTCACAATCATTTTTTAATAAAGTACATCAATAATTAAAATGGCACAACTCTTGTTTATTTATAATTTTAGTTAAAAAATATACTATAATAGAGTTTCTAAAATTTAGCTACTTATGGGTATCACCTGGAGAACTCTTTAAAACTATTGATGCTGAGGCTTTACCTCAAACCAATCAAGTCAGAATCTCTGGGGGAGGGACCAGGTATCAGGATTTTTTAGAAGGTCCACAGGTGATTCCAATATATTAATATACCCTAAACTAAAAATCACCTCTAAGAGTGATTTTTAACCATTGCCCTGATTATTAATTAAATTATTTTTGAAAGAATTTGGAAGCATGGTTAGTGAATCCTTTGTTTTACTCTTTTTTTTTTTCTCTTTTGATCAACATAATTTAAGTGTGCCACAGAAGTTTAACTGTATGTTCAAGTGTGCCATGAGATAAAAAGGCTGAAAGATGCTGGTCCATAGTAAGACAAAAACAAAAGAAAGCACTCCCACAATGTTGCAGAGGAAATGGGAAAATTCACAAATCAATTGAGAAATAAGAATAATTTTAAAAAAAGAAACCTTTGATATTTTAACTACTTTAGGCAGTTCTGGAAACACCTGGGTAAACAACAGAAAAGTTGTTAAAGGTGAAAAGCATCATTGTCATGTGATAGTCATGGACATTCTGTAAATACCAGTGCTAGACAGGTTGTAATAATCAGAGACAATGCTGAAATGTCATGAAACTTGTCTACAAAACACAAGGATGATTTTGATTCAGTAAGTGATTTGCAGTCCCACCTCTATTTGAAAATCAGATTTACCTAAATATTCATAGTAGCAGTCTTTTCCTTCAGTTAAATCAGGGTTTCTAAACCCCAACACAATAACCTTTCACATTAAATATATTGTCTTTAGCTTTAACCTGTGGGGAGGATAATTCTCTGTTGAGGGGTTGCTGACCTGTGCATTACACCATATTTAGCAACATTTCTAGCCTTTACTAATTAGAGGCCAGGACCGCTATCATGCCCGGAAGTGACAACTCAAAATCTTTTCAGATATAACCATTTGTCTCCTGGGGGAAAACAGTCCCTTGGAACCACTGTGTTACGTGGACTATACACATGCAACATCTATCAGTATTTCCCCGTCTCTATTTAAATATATTTCCTAAACTCAAAATGAGAAAAAAAAAAAAAAAAAAAATTGATTTCAATTTTAAAATGTTGACTTATAAGAAAAAAACATAAATGTTAAGAACCAAAATGCTAGAACCAAACTTCTTCAAGGAATGAGAGCGCAGACTGCAGAAAATGCTTGGCATTGAGTCTTTATGAAAGAAATGTGCATTCTAAGAAAAAAAGAACATTCTACGACTGGGTGCATGTCACATGCACGTATGTCCACACACACACACACACACACAACACAAGCCAAGACCCCACACCAGTACCTTCAATTCCACTCCTCCCCACCGGGATTCTTTTATGTCTCCCCTGTACCTCGTTCAAATGCTCCTTTTTCCTCAGTGAGAACTCCACTCCTAACAAACACGTTTACTCTTTTGCTCAATCCTATAACACAATCTTAAATAGTTTCAGAATTGCTTTGTCCCTATAATTAAAAAAATACTAAAAAAAGAGTTCAAGATTTGTTTGCAGTTTTCCCAACCCACAGGTCACTGAAGTTTGAAATGTGTTCATAAATTACGTGGATTACATTTCTTCCTCTTTTTCTCTTGAGTTTTGTTAAGAATTTTTTGAAATATAATGTTTCAGTTTTCTTTCAATTTTAGTTATTTTTTCTCAACAAACTGATATCTAACAATAAATAATCTTTAACAATATAAACAATTGTTTTTGTTTTGAAAACATTGTCCCTAATTTGTTTTAATGTGATAAAACAAAATAACCTTTCACATTAAATATATTATCTTTGGTTTTAAAAATGAGAAGCGATTTTCCTTCTAGCCTTTGAAGATTTTGACATCATGAATCAGGAAGATATTTAATTGACTAAATATTCAACTAAATTAAAGTCTTCTGAGGCCCCCTTGCTCTCTAAATGAAAGTATTTTGCACAAACTGTGGTTTTTAATCAGGGCACAGGGGTGTCTGACCTGGGAATGTTTGCTGACAGACTCAGGGTCTCATTGGCCCCACTGGTTCTCCTAATTCAGAAACTATTAATAGCACAAAAATTAATTAAACTGATGGCATATTATAAATGCACCTGTTGTGATTTCTGGGTCAATCGGGGATGTAGGGATATTACATTGTAAAATGTCACAGAATTGGCATTTAGCCATTGGGGATTAAATTTTTATCTCCAGAATAATTTAGGAAATGTCCATTTACTGTTCTCTGTATAATTAGGGTTATTGTAAATGTAGAGAAAATGTGTACTATATTTATGTTGGTACTAATATGAATATACACATGTCTATTAGACATTTGTTGGTTCTACTTCTTCCTTATCATCTCTACAACAATCACCATCTTGCTTGGGAAAATGTCTAAACCGAAAAATCAAACATTGGTAAATCTATCTCCACATACAAGTAGTTACCTCTATGAAGTCCCACAGTTGTACAACATAGACAGGACTTTCATTATCGCTACAATTTTTATTTTCTAGAACTCACATATTTAGGACTAAGAAAACTTACCTGGTTTTCTCCTTGGGCCTTCCAAGCCCCATAGATACAGGACAGGTGGCTCCAGGACCAGCCCCCTTAGCCCTGGTGATGTCGGTGTGGGCAGCCGGCAGAGGAACCAGCCAGCAGGCTGGAGGGTAGCCAGGGAGGCCTAGGAGGCTCCAGTAGCCGGAGGGGCCAGACAACTGCCGGGAAGACACGGGTCCCTCAGCGTCTCCTTCCCTGTGCACTTCTGGCTGAAGGGGAAGCCCCACCCTTTCTGGGGCTGGTCAATTTCATGTAAGTTTCCAAGGCCTGAGAGTTCCGGCCCCTGCTGCTAAATGGAAGGGTGAGTGTCACTTTAGAGGACCCACGTGCTAAATGTAACCATTGAGCTCTGGCAAAATAACACCCCCGCCCCGATTATTTACATATATATACCCCTGAGCAGTAAGCCCAGAGACAGGCAGAGAGAGGGGGCCAGAGAGCTTGTTTATCAACCCAGGTTCTCTCTACCAGGAGCGTTAGCATTTTGTATTCTTTATTTTAGTAAATAAATCCTGTCTTACCACTAATCTGTGGTCAGTGGATTCATTCTTCAAATCACCCGGACCCCTCCCGTATCATATTTGGCGACCAGGAAGGGACTGAAGATGTTCCGGTACCACCATGGTGATTAATTGCAGACATAGCGTTATTCTTTGGAGCCAATTGCAAGTTTTATCAATAAGAATATGGCTGGTTCCCCAATGCTGCTTGAGATTAATACATTACTTAAAAAAACAGGTATTATTTTCTCTGCGGCACAAACTGGGTAAAGTCTGAGTGGGCTGAACAGCCTGCGGGTACTTGGGTCAACCTAACCAGAAATATGATTCTGACGCTGTCACATCAGCAGATTCCAGAATCCTCAGACCAAGAGCTTGGGAACAAAGCAGAAGGCCCTGGACATTATAATCTCAAATTGAGCACACAACAGATTATTTCCAGCTAACTCAGAGATTAAATAACAAACTTAGATACTGTTGGCCACTTGAGAATACTGAGAGACTTTGCTTTCCTAACATGGGCCAGAGAGAGTTTCCATCTGTTGGATTTAACAGACCCACTGTATTACTTCTACCCCTTTTTCTCAACTTCCAGAACCTTCCTAACTCTGTTAGAGTTTACTTGGCAGTATTTACTTATTTCTATTCAGCATTTAACCTTTGGTCTCTGTAGCCTCTACCTTTTCTTTAATACAGTATTAATCTATGTCCATGTACTAGAGGCTGCTGACTGTGAACACTGTGGTCCTCTTGGCCTGAGGCTTTTTCTTGGTCCTCTTGTTCAGCTTCTATGAGGGCAAAATGGAAGTACCAAGAATAGGTATTCCCCAAATCTACCCTCCATCAGTAATGGCCACGTTGTTAATAACAAACACTCTGTTTCTGCCTCCTTGGGTGGCTTCAATGCGTGTTCTCTACTGCCGTTGAGATTTTGCCATCAGAACTGAGCTTCAGTTCCCCTCATCGGTTCCGGGTTCCATCCTCCGTTCTCTGCTGCTGTTTTTCTCCCTTCCTCACCTCCTGTCCTGCTCCACTACTGGTGTTTCACAGACGTGGCTTCACTTCCTAAATAAACTACTCACTTGCATTTAAAACATTATCTCAGGGTCTGTTTCAAGGGGAACCCAAACCAAGACAATTTTCTTCTCACAGGTTTTTCTAAATAATGAGATTTATTTAAAAAGTTCAACCCTTTCTAGTTTGCCTGGTTTTAGCCTCCAATCTTTGCAATAACAAAAGGCAAAGAGTTACAAGTGTATCCTAATAATAATTAGTCATCTTCAGGCACTGGGGAGTCACATGTCAAATATTAGAGAAGAAAAGCATTCTCAGTCTTCAGGAGCAATTTGCCCCATGAAAGTGAGCACATAATTTATTTTTTCCCATCTATATTTGGGAAGAACCTTAGGAAAAATGAGTATTTGCTTTGCAGCTAAATGGATGAAAGGGCTTAACACTTTTGTTTATCTTGCAGAAAGGGTCCTAACCAAAGTTAAATGCCAGCTCCATTTCCAGGACAGAACTTTGCTGCAGCTTTTTGCATTAGACCATCAGCATCGTACTTCCCTCTGAACACCACTGTTTTAAACATGTTTACAGACAGGTATTAAAACTGACTCATCTTTATTCTTCTAGCATCTTTCAGGTTCTGGTCTGTTCAAAAAATGTTTGTTAAGCATAATCAAGTTGAATTGAAATAGTTTCTCTAGAAAACCTGTAGTTACAATTTGTTCTACTGGCCAGTGCAACTCTGAGGTCCATAAGGTAAAATAACAGCTGAGGTTTGTTTGATTAACTTTGAAGCCAATCAACAATTAAAAAATGAATAAGCTTCTACTTTAAAATAAAATAGACTTAAAATCAAACATAATAGGTTAATAATGCAATTGAACAGCGAAATTGATACAGGGTTACCGCATGCAAGGCTGAACAGTGGACCCCGGTTTTCCTAGACCTGAGCAATTTCATGAAGGGAATGCCCTGACCTTTTTGCCCTGAGCTGGAGGGACTGCATTCATTCGTTTGTTGATAACACTCATTACCATCTACCAAGTCCTGGCCAAGTGTAATCCTCAAGACCTATACACCTAGATAAAGAGCCCACATAGAGACTCCCCACTTGGTCTTTTCCTCTGGCAGAAGTTCTGGTGACTTTTACTTCACTCTGCATTCCTTTCTAATAAAATCCTATCTTACCACTGATCTGTGGTCCATAGGTTCATTCCTCAAATCCCTGAGGCCAAGGACCTACTGAAGAGAGAAATTCTGGCAACACAACGATTGGTAAAATAATATAAATAAAGATTCTACATACAGTAGTTTTAAAAAGCAGATTCTGAATGTATGCAAAGATGATTTTAGCAGATCTCATTTTAGTTGAATTAGTTATGTAGTATTAAAGGTGATTGCAGTATATGGGAAACTCAGTAAAGAGTTTTACATAAATACACAATTAATGTTTACTTACAAATCATTTTTATGTACACCATTGCTTTATTTCTAAAACGTAAATGTACTTATTATAAACTCATAGTACATATGTGCATACACACATCATCTTAGTCTATTTGGGGAGAAATTCTTGTGATGAGATGAAAAGATCTAAATATATTGTAAATATTATTATCACAATATATTCTAAGTTATGTTTATATAATAAATATATATAAATAATATCACAATGAGGATTCTAGTTCTACAGTATTAGTGTGTGACACACTATGCTATTTAAAACTATAAATCTATAGTATTTTCCCTAATAATAGCTAAGTTTTGTTTTAGCTACTCTCCCATAAACACATCCATTGTTGTTTATATCCACGTCTTTACACAATGTATGTGTTTTAACTTCATTTGTTTCCCTGGTTTATTAATTTTATAAAAAAGAAGACTACTTGGTTAGATTTATTGATCTTTACTATGGCTATAACCTGGCATATTCATTACACTTGACTTAAAAAAAATCACTGTTTATAAATACTTCTAAGAATGTATGGAAATTAAGGACAGAAAGCAGAAGAGCAACCTACTACTTCTCTAATGACCAGTGGTCCCATCTTTATTCTTGTCTAATGGCAATTAGTAGGTAGCTCTTTCCCATGAAAGCATAAGAGCTACCTTCTACTTGTCTAATTCAGCATTTTAGAAAGACTCATCATCTGAAACATTATCAGCAGTGTATTCCAAGAATTCATGAGCTTGTAAAAACTAAGTAAAAAGGAGAAGATGTTATATTTGGAAAATATCAATCAGATCAAATTTGAGTGATTTGTATGAAATGTCTTACAGAAATGTACTGTAAGACTTAAAATAAATTAAAAATATATTTAAGTGAACTTCTACAAGGAATAGAATAGACTTTTCAATGGAAAAGAAAAAATTACAAATCAGTGGTAAGTTATGAAGAAATGTAAAAAAATATAGGTATTGAAATGAAAAATATTTTCATGTGCATGGCTATTGTTAGGAAGTTAGGAAAGGGGCATTCAGAGCTGTGCTTTCAATAAGGACGGATCTGAAGACAAGTGTCCCTCCTGCCCCTCTGCTCCCCCAATGCACTGCACCAAGGTCCTGCTCAGACCTCCCTATGTGTCAGAGGAGCTTTCCCAGCAGCCTGTGAGCCCCTGGGGGCAGCACCCAGACACAGGCTCCTGAGGGCACAGGCTCTGCTCAGGCTTTCTTGAGGAATTAAAGCGGGGTTGGCATTATTTTTCCCAGGATTTTTAAAATGCTGCTGTCATAATTCTTGATGAGCTCTCTAATGTTAGTATATCACAAACAGATGCACACTTACCCTGACAGCACTAAAATAACAAAAACTCAAGGAAATTAATTTTGAAAAAAAAAACCTGCAGTAATTCTAATATTTGCAAACTATTATGTATTAAAATTTACTAATAACATTGCCTTAAAATCTGTTTTTAATTTTTAATTGCAGAATAATGTTCAAACTTATTTCATCCCATGCTATTTTCTGTTCATTCCTTAGAAGTCCATTCAGTGGCACAAGAAGGGAAGGAAAAGTGGGAAGAAGATGCCTTCTCCTATATGGACCTTACATGACAGTATAAAACTTACAGCTTTTTTTTTAGTAAGTATATTTGGTTCCACCTTTGTCTTATGGGGTCTAAAAGAGTCAGAGCCTTGGAAACAATTTCTGACTTGGTTCCTATAAGAAAAATCCCATTATTTATTAACCAACAAAAATAATGACATTCTTGGTTTTGCTTCCGTATCATTTTTCTGAATTGTCACTAACAAGAAATACTAAGCCCATACTTACCTGGCAGGGAGATACCATGATCGTGAAAAAATATTAAGCCCACATCTTCATTATTTATTCAAAAAAAGACATGTAGAGCACTTATTATAACAACTATGACCTCCCTGAAATCCAGCTTCCTTTCAAAAGGAGTACATGTTTGATTTCTTGACGTCTTCTGAAGTCACAGCATAAAATGAATGTCAATGCATAATGATTTTAATTATTATTCCAACTTTTATATTCAAGAGAATGAAACTGAAATGGAAGTTTGGAAAGTTGATGTGTTCAATAGACATTTTTGTCCTAGGATGCCACTTACCATTAGTTTTTGTTGTTTTTTTTTTTTTTTAATTTAGCAGTGCCAATTTAATATAAAAAAAATAGTTTTACATGTTAACCGATTTGCCCTTCTCAGTACCACACCAATCTTTCCATTAGTGAATGGGTTATATTTTAGAACATCCAGTTTGAGGACACTGCAAACAGAACTAAGTGTATTATTAAATATTCTTTCTTCGCTGTGAGTATAAACTGTTGACACGTGGAGAGAAGAGCTGCCCCACTGCAGATCATTCTTGTTGGGTGAAGCATGTTCTGAAGTATCACTTTCTAACAATTAAGAAATTAGCACTAACAATTATGTGTCATCTTGTCTCTAGAGCTCACAGCATGATTAGTTTATGCCTAATTAAGGGCCTAAATCAGGGAAGAATGTCTGGCTTCAGCTTTAGGGGGAATTCCTGTAGGCTACTTTCGAAGTTTTCTCCATTTAAATTAGAATGTAATTCAATCATAAGTGACAATCTGAAAACAAGTCCTTACTGTTTCACAGTTTCGCCATTTCATCTTGTACCCTTTATCCATGTCGTACCTTTAACTTACAAACAAAAAACAAAAACAAAAAGAAAAGAAAGTCTGCAAATTTCCTTCAAGCTTGTACGGAATTTCTTTTCTATTCCAATAGAATTCCAAATTCTCTGTAAATTTCAAATTCCTCAAAATATATTTTAAAACTGAAATCTCTAACTCAGCATCAAAAGCCACACTCTTTCTCACAATAAAGAAAAAAAATAAACATTTAGTGTTATATATGTGAAGTGTTTTATTGATTCTTTCATTCAAATGCCTCATTAAAATAGCAGTAAAAGAAAAATATTGGAGATAAGATTACCAGGAAAATAAATGAATCTATAAATAACACACATGCACAGACATACACACTATATATGTGTAGAGACGTGTGTAGACACACGCATATACACCATACACATGCAATTATGTGTGTACATTTATGTATAAATGCATTTTATGTATACATATGTGCTATATATATGCATTTATCTTGTGCATTTATATTCATCTATATACACTGCTCATATGAATATAGGGCATTCACACATACGCATATGGAATCCATTAGGCTTTAGGTTCTTACATGCGCTATATCATAATATCTCTATTTTACAGCTGAGGAAAGTGGAAACTGAAGCTTAGAAGTGTTTATTAACTTTCACGCAGTCATACAGCTAGTAAAGTGGCTGAGGCACAAAATAAAGAAAACAGGACAGACTAATATAATGCAAAGGTCAAAGGAGTCCAACCAAAATTTCTAAATTAACGTTGCCTTTATGATTAGTTATGCCCTTTCAAAACTAATTTAACCCTAAAGGAATGTCTTATGCAAAAATATAAAACAAATGGCTCTAACAGTTTATCAAAAAATAAAGGAAAGTTTCTCAATGCAATTTTTCTTTTTCTTTTGGCATTTCTGTGCATGACAAATTTAGAAAATATGACTAAAGAAATCCTGGTTTCTCTGAAAGGGAAAAGTAAAAACAAAATTTTATGATAATTCTTACGATATGGTAAATAAAAGAAAGAAACCAAGCAACCCCAATCTTGTGGACAAACAGCAATGCCTACAAAAATTAGAAACTACCTACAAAATTTTCCATGTTTTATTAAAGCTAGTTTTATCCTCCTCCAATTTCCAGAGTAGAAATCAATAGCTTCAAAGGAATAAAAACAAAAGTAAACTGGAAGAGGATACAAAAAAGGAGCAAATTCTGATTCTTTAATTAGAAGACAAACTTGGAAGAGGAAAAATGTCTTTAAACACCCCACACGCAGTCCTACCAGCTCCCTTCACTTTACATGTATGTATTTGGTTTCTCAAGTACCCTGGGATTAGATGATCCTCTACACATGTGCCTAACAGAGCAAGAAAGTACTTCAATTTGTTTTTCTCTGAGAAAGCAGAAAATTTAAATGGACCAGGTAAAAAACCTGAAGGTACACTTTTCTCTTCCAGTTGCACAATTTACCTCTGAACCGTTTCCATAATCCTTTGAAAGACTGACTAGTGCCTAGTGCCGCTGGAGCAGGGTCATGGGGACACAGCATTATTGATGACAGCTGATGAATTGTTTTAACTATGTTAAATATTTCAAATACATTCATTATTGGGGGAACATTGTTAGACATTGTGTTAATATTTTTGGAAGATTGATGTGTGGAACCACCGGAATGTATGTCTACATATACACATGTACATATTTTATATAATATTTACACACATACATACATACACACACATATAGAATCTGAAATATACACACTGTTGGTAGTCAGATTTTGGCATGAGCAATGCTTTGATCCCGGGACCCTGATGATCCAAATGGTATACACAGGTACGGCACAAAACACACTCATACAGAATGATTTAACAAATAGCCAAATGACTAGAGAAAAGAAAATATTTGAATGAATCTAAGAAAATCCGAAATTTGACTCAAAACTATTTTTGTACTACTGTTTGTTATATTTTATTTATTTCCCCTTGAAGTGGAAATGTACCTGGGAACATAAAGTCCGGATCCGTTTTGCGGCGTCACCTCCATTCAGACAGAAAATAAAAGCAGCGACAATGTATTGCAGTGTGTTTTACCAGCTCTTCACCTACTGCCCGCCAAGCGAAAAACAGGTTCTCTCTTCCAGCTGAATGTGTGCAATCGATCAACATAATAGAATGCATATTCTCTTATCACTTTAAAATAGCTTGGTAATAGTGCTCATGACAATGCTGCGTTTTTGTTACTCATTTTTAAAAACCTACAGGGCATTTTCTACATTATATTGATAATCATAGATTAAATGGATTCTTATATCCGAGGAACAGACAAAAAATATCACATATCAGTTTATTCAGACTTACCAGTTACAGTTAAGAAATATTTCTACAATGTTTTGCCATTTTTATATCTCCTGCAAAGCATCCTTTATTTTTAAACCAATAAAACAAAGCTCACCTTTGTTCCTTACAAAGGCTGTAATTTTAACCTGCTTTGCTTCCACTTTCACAATAGTGTATTTCCATCAAGTTTTGAAGAAAGGGTTTGGGAGAAACAATGGCTTATTTATTTTACTCAGAGCCTTTCAGCTATTAAAAAGTCCCATAGAACTGACCCTGAGGATTAGGTTATAGCAAACTTCAGTGGACATCTGTTTTTAAGTGGCAGTTTTAGAAGGTAAATGATCACTAAACTGTTTTTATTTTAACAGAAATATATGACTTTGGGTCATAATATTATAGAATGAAGGAAAGGAAGGAAAGAAGAAAGAAAGGAAATACAAATTGGGAACATGGGATTAAAATGCATGGTAAACAACTACCTTTGTGGCCATTTTAATTATTATTTTTGTCCTACCTTTTTTCAGTCAATCTTAGAAAGCAATTTATTGTAAGTAAGGCATTGCCCATCGCATGAACCCCAGCAGAAGGCTGCTTAATGACAAGCTTCTACTCTGTGGTGGATCCAATCTTCATTTGATTTAAGATTATCCAGTGAACAGAACTATTACTTTCTAATGGGTGAACCAATGATTTATTCTGGACCAAAATATTCATCAATTAATGATAAAGAATACCGTCTGCTGTCTCTGAAACTAATGAATGGCAAACACCCACAAATATCAACTCCCCAAATCCAGACCTTTTCATTTCTCTTTGTCCTGGACAATTTCTTCTAAGACATTAAAGGAGAATAAAACCTCTAATAAGGACAATGGGGTGTTTGTTAACTATGAAAATAAAGGAAATAGTCCCTGGATTTTCCTACTTACCTGTTGATACTATCAGAAAAGATGGCTGCCTCTTCAAATGTTATTCTAAGTAAATGGCAAATCACTTTCTCAAACTATGTATTAATAATTCATAGAGAGCAAGTATTACTAGAAACAGAATACTAAGTTTTCCATGGTCACTGCCAATTATTAGAATTTGAGAAAATGTTGAGATAAATCCTTTATTCTACAGCCAATACATAATTTTAGGGAAAACGACATAGAAAAGGTAAAATAAGAAATCCCATGAAATACACAAAAATGTGATTTAATAACTCATCACTGACTGAGTATCTGCTATGAACTGAGCTGATGGCTGCTTTAGAGGCCACGTTGCAGCAATGAGAGGTCTACAAGGAAATATGAAAGTAACATAAGCATTCACCTCCCTGATCTTGGCTTCACAAAGTGGAAGAAATTGGGTTGAATACAGGTGTACTGATTTTGAGTTGCATTATAAATTGAAGCTTTATTAGACCAGAGAGCTCTTCTTTCACATGTGATTCCCTGGCACCTAGCACTGTGTGTAACACAAGGATGCCTGTGATCATTAGTAAGGATGTTGAATTTAATATTAAACACCTAGTGCACATTAGATTATGTGAGTTAAGTTCTCCACCACTGACATTAAGAAGGTCCAAGAACAGAATCTTGCAGAGGGTCTCAGAGCCCCATTAAATACTTTCTAGTTCTAGAACAAGCAGGTTTGGAACATCAAACTGATAACAAAACCATTAGATTTGGTTAGATAAAAGTGCACAGGCAGACTCGGTGCCCATACCTCCAGCCACATATACCGACCCTGGCTAGATCAAACCCAGAGCCAACTGAAACCAAAAAATAGCCTAGCATTGTGGTGGGTGCCTATTGTCCCAACTACTGGGAGGCTGAGGCAAGAGAATCGCTTAAGCCCAGAAGTTTGAGGTTGTTGTGAGCTGTGACGCCACAACACTCTACCAAGGACGACATACTAAAACGCTGTCTCAAAAAAAAAAAAAAAAGTGCAAAGGTAATGCAAATAAATGTTAGTTTTTAAATTGAGGGGGGCAGGTCCATCCAAGGGAAAAATATTTAGATTAAGTATGAAGTGTCTGATTCCTTAACTAAGTTTGACAGGTGATATCTCTGACATTTCACTTTGACATTCCTTGTTTTATTTTCACTGTGAAGGTACATCTTTGTTTTTTCAAACACACATTTTGGCTTACGATTGTCTTTCAAAAATTTTTAGAGCAATTTTTGTGAAAGCACAGATAAGTAAAATATTTGTGTTATTTTCAAATATGAGTTCTACCATGGAACCAATGCAACATACAGCTCAAAAGAACAACACAATGTTTGGCAAGGATGTGGGTAACAAACACACAGAACATTGATGGTTTGAGAAGTTCCATTCTGGTGATTTTAATCTTGAAAATGAGCTGTGTGGGTGACCTGAGACTGAGGTGGATGATGATGAGCTGAACGCTGTAGGGAAGCGAATCCATATGAACCTACAAGTGAATTAGCAGCAAAGTGTGATGGTTCTATTCCAATAATATGGGGCCATTTTAAGCAAATCAACAAGGTAAAGATGCTGGACAGATGGGTTCTGCCTGAATTAAATGAATGTCTGAAGAGAAATTACCTTGAAAACGTGCCTTTTGATCCTGTCATGACATACAGCAAACAAACCTTTTCCACCCTGAATTGGTAAGTGTGATGAAAAATGGATTCTTTTTGATAATCATAAATGTTCGGCACAAAGGTTGGATAAAGAGGAAATATCAAAATATAGTCCACAATTAAATATTTATCCAAACAGCTAATGATGTCTGTCTGGTGGCCCAGTACAGGTATTATCCACTACAGCTACGTGAAACCTGGTCAATTACAGTAGACGTCGTCTGCAACCAGCTGGATGAAATGATGAGGAGGCTTGAGATTCTATCGCCCAGACTGGTCAATAGAGATGAGTGAGTTCTCCTAGAAGACAGTGCTTGACCACAAGTCCCACAAACAATGCTGCTCAAACTTTACAAGTTGAACATCCTTGGAAATTCACTCTCTGTTCACTGTACTCATCAGACTTGCACCATCAGTTCTGGGTTTTGAACTACTTCCTCCAAGGAAAAATATTTAATGCTCAACAAGCTGTAGAAAATGCCCTTTATGATTTCATCACCACTTACTGGTGATGACACAAGCCACCGTAAAGATGGCAAAACTTTGCTGATAGGTGAGATGCATACTTTGATTAATTGTCCTGCTTCTTGTTTGAGATGTAATAAACATTTTGTTTGAAATTGGACCTTTCATATTTAACTTTGAGTCTGTGGACAATTTGCTTCCATGAACCTCAAACTCCTTATCAGTAAAATGTGTGAGTACAGAGCTTGTTGGTAGTTGTATAAGCACTGAATTCATTAATAACTTAAGGCTTCATTTGAGCATGATGATCACCACATAGTATACATAGTACGTTATATATCTATTATTTAAAGTTTGAGATGTAAGGGCAGAACTCTAAAGACAGCTCAAGAGTGAGTACACAGATCTAAGATTCAAGATTCCATGACATTTGCTGAATCCTTGCGAATATGTGAGTTGGAATATGTGGGTTATATGGAAGGGCAGTACCAGAGAGGTGGAATCCAAGCTGCTCAGACACATAAAGATTTAGTGAGGAAGGCGGAAGCTCTGAGGAGAAGTGAAGAGTGTGACAAGGACAGAACACATCAGTGAAGATGGAAAGGATCTGAATTCAAATTCTAGTTCTTATTTACTGGCTTAGCTTTAGCAAGTAATTTACTATTTCTGATCCTGAACTGGGGTTTTAAAAAATTAGTCAGACATTAATTGCATTGACATTGTACATAGCAAATAAAGATTGAGTATAAATATGTAGCTATTGTTACAGTTTTTAAAAGCAGACAATGAGGAGAGAGAAAGGGAGAGAGAAGGAAGGAAGGAAGGGAGGGAGAGAGGAAGAAGGTAGTTGTGGGGGAATAAAATAAAAGTAAAAAAGAGACATCGCCAGGAAATACGAGTTTTGAATAAACCACGGCTGTGTTTCAAAAATGTGCACAGTTTTTCTGAGGGATGTTGAGGGAATAAAAGGAGAAAAATAGTCCTAAGGATAATTTTATGACATTGACCCTTGTTTCATTTGCAACATAATTAAGCAAATCTATTTTGAAAAGTGCTCGCTATTTATTTTTGTAAATGAACACACACACAGATGAAAGCAGCAAGTTTTGTGACATTAACTGTATTTCATTTCTGTTGTTTGTTTCCCAATGTGATGTTTTTCATTGAAGGTATAAAAAATATTATATAGAACATCATATCCTAGACATACAAAAATTCCCATTTTCTGTACTCACTTTTTGTATCTCTCTGAAAATTTATAGATGTTTGTGTTTTTGTATGTTAAAAAACATACAAATATGTTAAACATTTCCTGTGTACTATTTTTTATTTTTCATATACTGATATATTTCACCTTTTCATTCTAAATGATTTTATAGCCTGTGCTCTGCTTTTAAAAAGTTATTCTTAATTATTACGGCGACACCATAGTTGTGTATTTTCACAGAGTACACGTGATGTTTCATTACAGGGACACAATTGGATTAATACCCTGATGCGACTAACCCACATTGTATGTCTGTGCTGTGCTTTTAAACAAAGTTCTTATTGTTGGATAATTAGGTTGTTTCTACTGAAAATAAAATTGCAACAGGATTCCAGCACAAAAAATTATTTCTGGAGAATATGTTTTAAACATGATATATTTATATTAAAGCATTTTTAGTCTTTGTAATTCATGAGTAATCATTCAAATTTAATCAATTTAAAGTGAATTGAAAGGAAAATTAATACTGGCAAAGTAACTTATGCCAATATAAAATATAGTCAACACCACTGAGGGACGGGGATGCATTCTGAGAAATGCATTGTCAGGAAGTTTATTCACTGGGCCAGCGTCCCCAAGTGCGCCTCCACCAGCCGAGATGGAGCAGCTGTGAGAAACCGCCTGGTACTGCCAGGCTACAAACATGTACACCATTAACTGCATTGAATATCGTATGCAATTAGCACATGATTATAGGTATTTGTATAACTCAGCATATCTAACCATTTCAGAAAAGATATAGTAAAAATACAGTATAGCCGGGCGCAGTGGCTCATGTCTGTAATCCCAACACTGTGGGAGGCTGAGGAGGTAGAATTGCTTGAGCTCAGGAGTTCAAGGCTTGCCTGAGCAAGAGTGAGACCCCTGACTCATTAAAAAAAAAAAAGAAAGAAAAGAAAAGGAAAGAAAGAAAAACCCAGCCAGGTGCAGTGGTGAGCACTTGTAATCCCAGCAACTTCTGGAGACTGTGGCAGTGGGACGCCCACAGCCCCAGTGTGAGGTTGCAGTGAGCTCTGATGCCATTGCACTCTGCTCAGGGCATAGGATGGGACTCTGTCTCAACAACAACAAAAAAAGCAAAGAAATAAAACGTTTTTAAAAAGCAATGAAATTTAAAAAAAATTAAAAAAAAATACAGCACAAATGATTAAAAAATCGTCCACCTGTATGGGGCACTTTACCATGAATGAGCCTTCAGGACTGGAAGTTAGTAAGTGCTGAGTGAATGTGGAGGCCCAAGATATTGCTGTACACTACTGTGGACTTCGGCTACACTTAAAAAGGATTTATCTTTCTTCAATGATAAATTCACTTTAACTTACTGTACATTTTAAATTTATAAACTTTTAAATTTTTTAACATTTTGACTTTTTTGGTAATAAAACTTAGCTTAAAACAAAAACATTATACAGCAATGCAAAAATATGTTTATATTCTTATTCTATAGTCTTTTCTTTTTTTTCACATTTTTTTCTTTTTAACCTTTTGTGTTAGAAACTAAGGTACAAACACACACATTAGCCTAAGTCTACACAGGGTCAAGGTCATCAATATCACTGCCTTCCACCTCCACTTCCTGTCACACAGGAAGGTCTGCAGGGACAAAACACTCCTGGAGCTATCTCTGGCAAATGACTTCTTCAGGAATACCTGGGAAGGACCTGCCTGAGGCCATTTTATAGTCAACCACAGACATATGTATGTACACATATATACATATGCACATACGTGTGTGTGTGTGTGTGTGTTTATATATCTACAGGAGCAGCTCACTCCTGTAATCCTAGCACTTTGGGAGGCCAATGGGAAGATTGTTTGAGGTCATGAGTTTAAGACACCCTGAGCAAGAGCAAGACCCTGTCTCTATAAAAAAACGGAACAATCAGTTTGGTGTTGGCACATGCCTGTAGTCCTACCTACTCCTTACTCGGGAGGCTGAGGCAGGAGGTTACTTGAGTTCAGGAGTTAGAGGCTTCAGGGAGCCCTGATGATGCCATTCCATTGCACTCCAGCCTGGGCAAAAAAGCCAGACCCTGTCTTAAAAATAAATAAATAAAAATTTAACAGAAATGAATAAATAAAAGCAAATGGAAGGAACACACTCTAAGATAATGATAAGTCTAATATAGCAAATACATTAACCAGTGACAGGACCGTTTGTTGCCATCACCAAGAAGCGTGTGCTGCACAAAACTGCATGTGCTGTATTTGTATAACACTAACAGCATAGTCGGTTTGCTGCCACCACATCACCACAAACTTACCAGCAACGCCCTGAACCGGGATGTGTAGACAGCTAAGATGTCACCAGGTGACAGGAATTTTTCAGCTGCATTTAGTCTTAGGGGACACCGTCAAACACGCAGTCTCTCATTGACCCAAATGGCCTTGTGAGACACATGACTGTGCTACACATTAGGGAAACGGCATCTGAAGACTGCCATGGAATGGGCATTTGGGCACACGTAATCACTGCTTAAAGAGCTGTCAGGATGGCAAGGAAACACAAGTCATTTGTCAGTTTTGTTTCTGAGTGCTTTGCCCTAGTCCTTGCACGCAGAAATGGAGAAGAAACAACGTGATTGGCTCCAGATAGTGACGTCTATGAACCCTTACCCGGTCTACTGTGAATTCTGGCTTTGGAGTCAAGTGGAGAGAACTTGAATTGTGAAGGACAGAGGAAGAAGAAATGTGACAAGTGGGCAAAGGAGAGGAGAGCCCAGAGAGAGCGCAGGGCAGGAAGCAGAGAGGGGGAATCTGAAGTGGCTTGCACCTGTTCAGGAGTGACGTGCAAACTGCCAGGAGCTCCACTTCCCAGGCCCTCACAGGAGCCTCTCGGGAGGCGAGGCATGGTCCCTCCACTGCAGGCTCTGAGCTTAATGAGAGAGAGAAAAACACATTTGCCTATTTGAGAAGTCTTTTGAGGGTATTTCTAATCCTATTGAGATAACAGTACCTTCTTGCTGGCTGAAAGATATTTGTGAGAACAGACATTTTAGTTTAAATGAATTTATAACTTTTAATTTGAATTCATACGTATAATAGTTTTATTTCTCATATCATAGAAAGTGAGAGAATAAAGACACATTCCACATTTATTACGAGTTATAGCAGAGAAAGCTCCAGATGGTGTCTGCTCTATCAGTTAGGGCCAAGCATGATAACCCACAAAGACGTGTAGCAGGAATGAAAAAATACACGGGAACAAAAACTGTTGTCATTGAACTACTGCAGCTAAACCTGGGTAGGCTGGATGATGCTCCTCCCAAGAGAAAGCAAAGAAACAGGAAAATGGCATAAGTGAAATATAGATGAAATATGTACAAATGAAAAAGCTTTATTCTCATAGTAATAAAAAGTTAAATCAATGATTATGACTGTGTGTGTATATTATATATTTTTCAAAATAAAAACCACTGCAATGCTGGTAAGGATGTGGTGAACTAACCAATGCCTTACCTTTCTGATAAGTAATCAAGAGCTTTAAAGAAATAATCAGAACTGCATTCAACTGTTTCTACTCAAGGATTTCTTCACAATGTTATTTAGTATCATGAAAACACCTGCCCCCAAAATACAAGTCATTGTTTCACTATTTCCAACAATAAGAGAGTGACTTAATATATTTTTTGCATTCTTATTGTGACTATTATGTTTAAAGGTATATGTTTGAAGACATGAAGGTAGAAATGTGAGTTTCCATATGAAGCATTAACAGTTGTATAATTTCTTACATTTTAGCAGCCTCTGGTGTGTAAAGGCAAGTGTTTGTGCGCGCGCGTGTGTGTGTGTGAATATATTCTGTGGACAATGGTGTATGAATGTAGGTCTTAGATATTATGGCAGAGGAGGGGTAAGAAGGCTTCTACAGAGACGTACTATGTGCTCTGCTAGCACCCTGGGCACTGTGCCCCATCCCTGCAAGGCCATCAGTCTTCCGTTGGGTTATAAAGATTCTCATGAAGACATTTTCTGAAAATGTTCTAAAAATTTTCATTGTAAATATATAGAGTTTGAAATATGGGGCATGTTTTCCAAACTACTGAATTTGTATCAAGAACAATGAAAAGTCATGCATAAGGTTAATGAAAACCTAAATAGGATAATATAGATGTTCACAGAGCTGTGACCTAGGGGAAAATGCCAGGAAGTGAATTCACCTGAACATCCACAGTGGTATGATTTTAGGGTTTTTTTGTTGTTCTTTTTAATTCTTTATCATAGTTTCCAAACATTCTATAGTGCACCTCTATTATTTTATAATCAGACAATGAATGTAAATTTTTAAAGAAAGTTTTTCTTAAAGCAACCCTATTGAATTTTCAGTATACTCTGAACAGTTTTCATCATAAACATTGATTCTTATGTTAAAGAACCACAAGTAAAGATTTATCCATAAATTCTTTGAATTTAGTAGTAGTAAAATGCTAGACTCCTCTAATGAATTAATTAATTGTATTTTGTTTAAAAAAAATCAACTCATTTTCTTCTTTTATTTCTAATTTTTTCTGCAAGAAAACTCAGAACTTAGTTTCATTCATATTTTCAGTGAATTCCTTTTTTTAGATCTTCTGTTCACATTTTATTTAAAACTTTTATTTTTTTAGAGACAGAGTCTCGCTTTATTGCCCTTGGTATGGTGTCACAGCTCACATTTTTATTCTTACTCTGATAGTTTCATTGCACGCTTATCAGGCTGTATGCTGCCTTCACTTATTTGAAAGTGCTCACTTCTGCCATGCTTCCTGTGTATGGCAGCAGCTGAGCAGACAGCTCTTCATGGGGGATATACCTCAAATGCGTATATTATTCTCTCTACCTAATGTCTATTTTTCTTTATTGCTGCACTACTGAAACCCTTCTGGCCCTTTAAGATTTAGAGTGACTGTTAGTTCTAATGGGTCTAAATGGGTCCAACAACAATTTGTATATTACTCCCTCAGCAGTTTGTACTTTAAATTGTAACAAGTTTTGCTCTTCCACCAGGCTTCTGAACTGGAGCCACCTTATTCATCTTTTTAGCATCACTGCACACCACATGGTGGATGCTCAATAAACAAATAAATAAGGTTAAAATATAAAACAAATAAGTGAAACTAATGAGCTCAACCCACCACTCAAACAATTTGCATTCAACTTCCTATTTTAGGAATTTATTTGCAATTTCTTTAGAATTGCAGATAATAATGAAAACCATGTTGCCTTTTATGAAAACCTGGTTTCTGTTTCTGCAGTTTAATAGCCATGTTCTGCTTTATTTATCATGTTTTCATTTCTGAAATGTTTAATGGGCACAAAGCTGGGCCTAAGATTGAGCTAGGAGCCAGCAAACACAGGGGCAATGACACAGCATGATCAATGTCCTCATGAAATTCCATTAGCACAGCAGAGACAGATACTAACCATTCATTAAAAATTTTCTTTTTTATTCATGGCCATGAAAATTGCCAGGAGAAACTGCAGTAAGATCTATGAATTCACAATGGAGGTTGAGGATGTTGGTTTCTGAATAATGAGTTGGAAATGAGTTTATAAAGCTTGGAAGGTGGCAAATTAGAGAGTTGATGGGGTTGCAGGAGCAGAGCTGTGAGTCCCTGACACTTAGAAAATATTGAAATAAAGTGACAGCCCAGAGATAGATATATTAATAATATGACTATGAAAACAGATCAATCTAATACCCTCACTGCAGAAAAGCTATTTCCACAGAATTCCTCTCCACCAGACACCTGGCAGAGAAGTAAGACTTTCCTGCTTTTGTGGTCTTAATTCCTTGTACAGCCCTGGGCAGGTAGCAGGCACATAGAAGTGTTTCTTGAAAAGGAGAAGTTTTAATTCTTTTTTCCTAGATTAAACTAAGGAATCTTTTATTCTTTTTTTGGAGAGGTGTTAATATTGAACTCTTTACTGTAATGCTATAATGAACATTTGAAGACAAAAGTTCTAAGCTGGGCACAGTGGCTCACTCCTGTAATCCTAGCACTCTGGGAGGCTGAGGAGGGAGGATCACTTCAGTTTAGGAGTTTGAGACCAGACTGAGCAAGAGTGAGACCTCATCTCTACTACAAATAGAAAAAATTAGCTGGGTATTGTGGTAGCACCCATGGTCCCAACTATTGAGTAGGCTGAGGCAGAAGGATAGCTTGGACCCAAGAGCTTGAGGGAGCTATGAGCTAGGCTAATGCCATAGCACTCTGGCCTGGGGCAAAAGAGTGAGACTCAGTCTCAAAAAGAAAAAAAAAAGAAAAGAAAAGAGAAGAAAAGAAAGAAAGAAAGAGAAAAAAAGGCCAAAAAAAGCAAAAATCTACAATGTACATACACTGTTATTTAAGAAACAAAGGAGCAAAAGAATATTAGTGACATATGCAGAGAAAACTATGTTTTGATATAACATGCAATTTTTTCTTACTATAAAATTTCTTGTTATTTGTATATGGCTTCTGTGCAAAGATCTAAATTTGTCAATACTAAGCAAGGATCAGATATACTTTATTACATTATATCCTGATTATTTTTAGTGTTTTCTGTTTTGATTTCCAGAAATTGCATGAAACTCATTTGCCTGGAATTATCAATGAAAGTTTTCAGATTGATTCATTGATCTTGACTATATTTTATTTCTGCTGCTGTCTTGATCTTGTAAGCCTCAATTAGTATATTTCCAATTTTAAATTCACTTTAGCAGAAAGTTATTTTTTTTCCTTCTTGATTTTTTCCAGAAGGCTATATGGCCTATTGACAGGTCAAGTTTCAGTAAACATATTAATATGTACCAAATTACCAAGGATAAAACATATTGCCATCCATCCAGATTCATGTGATTTCGCATATTGTGCCTATTTTTAAATTCATTAATTATTCAGCAGACCATAACAACTTCAAAGTCACTACAGTCTATCATCTAAATATATATGCTTATCCAAGAACAAATTTTGACAACAGATTATTTATCCATTAGACTAAAAAAGCTCAATTGCAGCTGTTACTCTCTGATTGTAGAGTCCCATATTTTGGCAGTTTTTATAAGAAGGCTTTTGACCCAAAACACTGCCATGGCTTTTTGTTTTGTTATTTAGATTGGGAAATATTGACATAATACTTCTGTGGGCAGTGTGAAGGCTTACAATATGTTAGCTAATAACAACAATGGGCAATCTGCATTCTGCTTCAATGGAAAAAAAAAATTCTCTAGAGAAGTAAAAGATTGAGCCAAAAGGAGAAAAAAAAAAAAAAAAAGTGGAGAGAAGTAAAATTTCTAATGTAACCCAGTAAAAGATTAGATTTAATTACAAAAATTAAATGTAAACTTAAAGTTATACATACACAATTCTCACTTAGAAATTTAGAAATAACTGAAAATAAATCAGGGAAATATTCATGACCTTATTAAAAGTTATTTGGTGGTATAGAATATAGAGAGTTTGCACTAGCAGGTCAGCCCTGTATTCTGAAAGTTCTGTTGCAATTAATTCTGCCTCCCATCAAGGAATCTGTACCTGGGAATTGGCTAGTAGATTGTCCATATGATGCTACAGCATTTGTTAATGATAGTAAGAATAAAATTAATAATCTAATAATCACTAAGGAAGGGAGACGGCACCAAGCAGGCTCACACCACATGTCAGTCCTGGTGCGCCATGACCTCGTCCTCGTCTGGAAATCATTCATTAGCGTAAATGGATTTTCAAGCCTAACTTACTTAAACGCCTCCTTTACCACTAAATCAGCCCCACATTCTCTTCTGCACCCTCACTCATAGCCTCCATCCTCCAGTCTGCATTTGGGATACTTTTTCCAGATACAAACTTGGTTATATCATTTCCCCTCTCCAAATCTGCCTTTAATTGTAAGACGAATTACCGGTATATTTACCTTGGCCTGCTTCCTTTTTCTTTCTGAAACGTCTTTTTCCTTCTTCTCCTACTCTTTCACTGTTAACATTATCAGCTTAAAGATCCCTTCCTGTGCATCCTGAAGCTGCCACCTTGGGGTCCTCTCCCTTGCACATGTCACCAGGCACATGTATGCCTTTCCTTGTTTATACTTATCCTATTTATCTTTTTAATTTTATTTTTACCCTCTACTTCCCTCTCTACTCTCTACTTTATGGGGGTAGGAAAGGAATCTGGTTTTGTTTAGAATGATATCCAGTGCCCAGCTCTGTTTCTGGCACGTAGTTACACTCTGCTCATAAGCCCAGGCTGGCTTTGAATGAGGACTGAACCAGGAATTCTCATCTCTGCTCCCCTTTTCAGCTTTACCATCAACTGCACTGTGGCCCTAGACTAGAGTGTGTCTTTCCCTCAGACCACAGAGGGACATGTCTGTGGCAATCGGGCCCGTAGATATTGTACAGAGTAGTACATTCCCTGTGTTCCTTGGCTTCTCCAAGGGTCATAGCAGTTTGTACTATATTAGAATCAAAGTCTTTATTCAAATGATGTTACTTTTTAGTCAATATGCAGGTCATCAAAGTCCAATTTAAAACTAAACACAGCAAGTTTGCCAGGAAGCCCACCCAATACATGGAATACCAGGAACCACGACAAGAGAAATAGAGAGAGAGATGTTCAGGGGCATAAAGAAGATAGCCTGTGTCATGAGCTATCTCATGACTTTCTAGTGTTCCCTTGTCCTGGTCTCTATTCCTAGCTTTTCTCTTCCTTGAAATTTCACTGTATTCTCAGAAAAATGTCCATTTTTATTTGAGCTAGATAATGTGAGTTGCTGCTTATTGTAGCCAACAATTCCTAAGTTACTGAGTTAGTTCTTAGACTCTTTGAGTTTGAGTTCACTCATTTACTAAATGGATTTATAATGGTTCTGCTGCCTGGATTATAATGATACTGTTAGAGTAAAATAGAATAATGCATGTGAAAGCATGTGCATTCATACAATTTTTGATTTATTTGTTCATATATTTGTTTAACAAGCATTAACTTAATATCTGCTATGGGCCAGATATTGGGCTTATTAGGAGATTCAAAGATGAATAAGTCTTCGTAATACCTTTGAGAAGATCCAACATCTAATGAAAAGGTCTAACCACAATTATTTAATAAAATCAGGGATGTTTTGATTTCCACTTTTTTGCAGCAAATTATCTAAAACTTTTTGTGGCACAGTCATGAATGACAAAAGCATTACTTCTTTAATATCTATTTTATCCACACCTGACACTTACTGTCATGGCTGTATGGGATTTTGTATATTGTATTACAGTTAATTACTGAAATAGATCTACTTAATCACTAATGCATAAAGCTGGTTAAAATTGTTTTCAACATAAAGCTAATATGACAAATATTACCTTTATTCTGGAACAATAGAGACATAATCCTTCAGAAAGCATTATAGTTATGTTCACTGTCTGAATGTTTAATACATCCCAAATTTACAGATTCAATCCAGTGTTGCTAAAATTCTACTAGTAAGGCCTTAATATTTTGCAAGATTTAATAGGTATTATATTTTTAAAATGTTCTGAGGTAAACAACTAAACCTCATGCTGTCATATATGTAAATGCACACACACATGCCTAGGAATATCATTAATGTGTCCCCAGACCAAAATTTGCAAAATGCTAGTTTAAAGGGTATTTTTTATTTTTCTCATTCACTCTGACCACAACAGGGGGGCCAGCAAACAGCAATACTAAGGTGATCTTTCTTTTAATCCTTTAAATCTTATGCTAGGCATTGGAGACAAATATACTGCCAAACAAAGCAACATTATTCCTGCCTGTTCTTTAAAAGGCAAAAAGATAGATAGCAAATGAGAAACATAGGGCCAAAAAGACAGTAAATAAGAAAAAAATATATAGTAAAAAAATCTTATAAGAACTCTTATAAGGGTAATAAAATCTTATAAGAACTATAAGTGAAAACGATAATGTGCAAGGTAAGAGCATTTCTGTAGGGAGGGCTGGAGTCTATGTCAGAATGGAGAATAGGAAAGTTCCATCATAGGAAGTAGCATTTAAACTGAGACCTAAAATATGAGATGAAGTCATTGTCATAGATTACTCCTCTGGGAAGTAGACTATGGGGTAAAGATTAGCCTCCAGAAAGTCAACAACTGTACAAAGGAAAGAAGAGGGCCAGATTGGCGGGGGGTGGGGGGTGGGGGGGCAGGACTGAAACAGTCCTCTGCTGTCTCCTCTGAATTTGAAGAGGCCCCATAGAATTGTCACTGTTGAAAGAAAAAGAGAAGTTAAGTAAGATGGTTAGGAACATTTCCATTGGATTTTTAGTGTTATGAAGTTCTTTTAAGTGTTCAGAAGAAAAATGAAAAGTGGAACTGCTGAGTGGAGTGTTAAGGTCCATTTGAGATTAGAGATTATAAAATGATATCCATGTGCGTATTTTCTCTAATACTGGTAGCTGTATCCATAGTAGATAATGGTTGAAAAGATACAGAGTTGGGAATTTTTTACAACTAAGTATAATAGTAGAAAAAAAAAAAAGGATAGAAGAGGATATAAAAGAATTATTAATGTAATGATGAACCATGGAACCCAAGAGTGGTGAAAAGAGAATTAAAGTCAAGAAGAGGTGGGAGAATAGAGAGGAAGTGGAGAAAATTAAAGTACTCAATTATGAGTTCTAAGAATAGAATAGTCAGTACCTCAACTGAAGAGATTGAAGAGTCCAACATTTAGAGGAATTATCTTCCCACTTGCTCAGGATGGTCTTGTTCAGGCAGATGATTAGTGGAAATATTATCGCATGCTCCTTCATCAGAAGTTCCCAAATTTGGATAAGTTATATGACTACCCTAAGAATATTAATTCATGATTTTCAGGACAATAAGTATTCTGGCATTGCTGGTCCACTGAAGGAAACTGTAATGTACTGGGAATGCCGGACGGGGCAGGAGAGGGCAGGAAACTGGAAAGCCCTGAGTGATATCCACTGTGGATGTTGAATTATCAAGAATCATGGGTAAAAAGGAAATTGCTTAGATGTCAATGAATTGAGACAATTTAAGGAATTTTAAAGCTGGGCTAAAACTTAGTTTTCAAAATGAATTTTAAGATATTCTTTGTGGTGATCACTCTCTGGATTATCAGGACACATATTGCATCTTATGTAACAGAATCACATGAAAAAATATTTGTTTTTATAAATCATTTTATTACTAATTATCATTAGTGGTGACTGGTTTCTTAGAATGAGACATTTACTACTTACTATTCTTTTCCATGTAGAGAATAAAAGCTCTAACTTGGAACAATGATTTTAAGGTGTGGTAAACAATGGGAGGCAGAAGAATAAGCTATTCGCTGAATATCCACATGAGGCCCCACATATCCACATCTCTTTCAGTTAGGTGGAGTTATGTGATCTTTTCTGTGTACAAAAGTAAAATGTGTCATTTATGAGTCAAGGCATGTAAGTGAAGGCATGAGTTCCTTACCCACTCTTTTATCTGGCTATGGTGACCCAGAAGCCACAGATTGAGATCATGGAGTGGAGCCCAAAACAGAAATAACTTCATCCCCGGTCATCACTGGGGTGCCACCAGGGAAGCCCCTGGATCCACTTCAGTTCTACACAGCACAAGTGCACTGTCTGGGTGCAGCTCCATAAGGATTACAGCAGGGTCTATGTGAAAGTTTAGTGTGGACTCGGTGAGACTGTAGCTCCCTGACCAGCAGATAAGAAGGCATGTCCTTAATCCAGTTTTCCTTCTAGACAAGCAGCACTGGTGAACTACTTTAACCACTCCAAATAGTTCAACAGGACTCTTTTTAAATATTTTCCAAACACACCCTGACATTTTTCTTTAAAACATTCCTTAGGCTACATCCTTCTGCCCTTTACCAAATGAGTCAGATTTTGTGAATAGTGAAATGCCCTGGGTTATGGTCTTCAGAGATTGTAGGAGCAGTTATTTACTGTTCACCAGGACTTCGTGCTCCACTGAGAAACTGTGCCTTCTCTGCTCCCAGCACATCCTCTGCCCTCATGCCTGTTCGAGAAGCTGCTGCTTGGGTGGAAAGCAGCTGATCACAGACTCTTTATGCTTCTAAAGTCCATAAAATAGAAGACGGCTGACTGAAGACAGCTTTCCACAGAGGCTCCCATCCAGAAGGAGAGTTAAAGGACAGAAATTTAGCAAGTAACCTGGTGGATTAGAGCTACACCAAGAGAGGTTGAAGAACACACATCAACCCCGCTGAGGCGAGCGGCGACTCCAAGGATACAAACAAAAGGTACGAAATTCATCACGAAGCGGCCGGAAGTCCCCTCCCCCATGAGAATGGCTCAGAGTGCCCCACAAACAAACGGGCAGAGTTCAAAGGTCTTCCCACTACACTCCACGGGAGAGACTCTCTAAAAACTGGGCCTACTTACCCTACTAGGGTGCCATAGCATTCTCCTGCCAGGCATAAAACTGTATAAAACTGTATATATTATCTACCTGCAATTCTGAGCTCCCAGCACTCCCCTCCACTCTCACACTGAGGTCTGGAGGCCTGTCCCCCAGGAGTCCAGATTCTTGGCTGATTTCTCGAGGTGTATGGACAGGGCCTAAACTGCAGCTGATCAGTGCTGACTCTGGGGCACGGGAGTGAGGAGAGGACAACTGGCTGAGAGGGAACCACGCCGGAGCAGCAGTGCCCCGAGGCATAGAGCAGCAGCCATCTTTTGGCAACAATAGGGCTCACTCCCAGATATTCTGAAGCCACACCCCTGTCTCCCTGGGCAACCAGAGGAGGCTGGGCATCTACTAAGGTGGCAACCACCATGGAACAGACCTGGGACAGAAACACAGGCCCCATGAGTAAAGGGTTTGCCTGAGGTGGTACTGATCTGGGTGAAGTGCAGGGACTAGAAATGCATGTGAACAGCCAGGAAGTTCCCAGGGCAGGGCTGACCAAGTGGACCACTTTACTTAGCCTAAGATGTACCCAGCCCTCAGGGGATCATCAGCCTATAGACAAAGGAAGACAGGAGGCTAGAACTGACAGGTAAATGAATACAAACCTGCAGGAGAAAAGACAGGGCCTGAGGCACAGGCTCTAGGCTCAAAACAGCTTCTCTTCTGCAGGGGAATTTAGCAGGGAAAAAAACAAACTCATGCAAAGTTGTTCTGTTCGGTTTTGTCAGTAACATCAATCAGGGGTGGGGCTGGAACTGAGTAAAAACCCCCCAGCCTCCATCAAGTGCCTTAGGTTGTCAGGCCTCACCCCCCCCCCCCCGCTAGATAGAGACAGAGAGCAATGGCATGGCTGAGCAGAAATAGATTTCCTTGTGATTCAGGCAGGTGCAAACCCCTGGAGTATCTTTTCAATACAGGCACTGGTTCACAACACTGTGGGGTTATCAATGACTAGGTATGAAAGAGGTGCAAGGTGGGGAAGGAGGCATCAACCTTCCCAGACTGATCTATTTGCTGGGTGGGTCCTCCTGACTCCACGGAGCACTGGAGCAAGCCATATAAGAGTAGTCACCAGACCCCTGCAATCCAGTTGCCAGAGACCTTTTAAACTCTCCCACCTGAGACAGGTGCTGACTGAGACAATTGATTTGGACTTTTTGAACAGAGCCAATCACCCGAGGACTATTCAGGTGGTGCCCTGAGTGTGTGGTTGTAGGAAGGTTTGATTTTCCTTTTCCAATTGTTGCCTGTGTGGGGCTGAGACTTCAACCCAGAGTAACTGTTTCAC
>CAUYPK010124722.1:0-27702 GCA_963574355.1 Loris lydekkerianus | reverse complement strand
CAACGACTCAGCAAGGCCCAGCCTGAAACTGCCTCTACCTAGATACAGCCAATGTGGTACCATGCCACTGGCCCAACCCTGTCACTCACCTCTTCCCCCGCCTTCTTTCCCTGCCCCTTCTCCACAATAAAAAAAATAAATAAATTAAAAAAAAAAAAAAAGAAATAATATGATCAAAAATAATATGTACATAATATAATAGCTACAAAGCCATAACTAGTTAGTTTAGGGGCATCAGCATTTGGATATGATGTACTATTCATAACTAAACCAGGAAGAACTTTTGCTCCTACTCATTTGTTCAGTGTGACTTTCTCAACGGAACTAATGTTTAGACACGAAAGAGAGTGGAATTTGTTCATTTTCATCAACAAAGTTATATCACATGACTAATATATACTGGATAATTTGCTAAACGATGTGGATGTAAAGATTAAAGTTCTAGACCTTGATGCTGTGTCCACCAAACAGCATACTAAAATCAGGTAATGTAGTAAGTACTAACCCAGAAAAACGCACCAAGTACTTGGAAGTGTATTAAATTAAAAATGGCATATTAGAAAAGTAAAATGGTAGTGGTATTCCAAGAGACAGACTTATATATGTAACCTGGTGGATTCAAGGAGACACAATAATTAAAATATTATTATTTTTATTAGTTTTTTATTAAAATATAGGTTACGGATACCAAAGATGCACATGTCAACCCAGGACTCACCCTGAGGAGCACATTGTGAAACATAAAAAATTTAGGCACATGCCATCTCCAAGGGATTATGACAATAAAAGTGTTATCTTTTATTTGGAGATTTTACAGTCTTAACATGGTATGAACTATGATAAAAGATATCCAAATATACTTTCAATAAATAGAATCAACAATCCAACCTTATGGTATATATTATCTTGAACAGTGTTTCAAAATAACACTGTTTGATTATAAAATTCAAATAGATCATTCTCTTGCCAACATACTCTATAGTCAAATGGGAGCACCCCTTAATGTATTGGTACTTTCATTAAACTTTATTTTAGCAAAACAGCAACAATAATATTAATCAAAGGGTGCTAGCTTAATTAAAGAAATTATTTCTCTGGGATCTGATTGGTGGAGCCTTTTGTTTAAAAGATGATAACCACACCTCCATGTCAACACATACAAGCTCTCTATAAACCGTTTCTTTATAAAGCTGGAAACATACACACTCCCTCGGGCTGAAGGCCACAAAAACAGAAAGGCTTTTCTCCAATGCACTGTTCTCTGTGGTTTATGACCGTCCAGTACGGTGGGTGTTACAAAAGTAAATCTCCATAACTGCTAGTCAAACAATGACACTTAATAGAAGTTTTACCCACTGTCATCCAGGTAATAATTAACAATTTATAGCAAAAAGGAAAGGCATGATCATAAAAAAGTCAGCAGCTAATAAAGAAAAGGAATGAAGTAACTGCATGAACACTGCACTCATGCAATCATCATAAATAAGGCAACAGAGTAACCATCCCTTTACAAAGGCTCTCCCCACCGAGGTCCAAGCGTAGAAAGTGGAGCAGGCCCTCAGTTCATCATTCATTCTGCCTCACCAGACTCCGACTCAGGCCCTCCTGACCAAGGAGGTAATTGGTACTTAGATTTTATAATTTAATGCTTCGTTAGGGAGCTTCTACTCCGTCAGCGTGTGACAGTTTTTTGTTTTTTTTTCTTACTAAGCAAAAGGGAACTCTGTATGATTATCAGAGACACATGCAGATAAAGATACACGGGCTTGAACAATGTGACACTGCTCTTCAACACAAGGAACCATTTTCATTTATTTAATACATTTAAGATACAAAGAAATTGACACTAAGAAAAGATTTGGGCCACATTTCATCATAAAAGACAGATTTGTCCTCAGAGCCACTTCAGTCAGGTAACGAAACAAGCTAATTACGAGCCCCAATAACCGATAGCTGCAGAGATGCTGAGAATGATGGAACACATATCACTTTATAAATGTAGTTTCATCTATGTCATCGCTGTTAAGCAGAAGAACCACTTTGAGAATATCCGTGATCTTGCAGACTATTCTACACTTACGTCCTCATCAGAGCCTCACGTCAGTGATTCACACACTAAATCAGGACTTCGACTTTTTTTGTTCCGAGTCCAGAGATCCTTACGTGAACCCACATTCCTTTTGTAAAAATGCATTATCTCTAGAAAGAAATGTAGATTCGGGTCCCCTGCTGGACTGTTTCTGACTAGCACATTGAAATGAGACCTTCTGATTAGGTGTTAGCTCTGGAAGGTAAATCTTGTCATAGCATAATAGGATGGTTAGGTTCTTCTGTCGTGTGCATATGCAGGTGTGTGGCAACTGTGTTTGTGTCCAGGGCAAGTTGGAATAGGCTGGTTTCGAACTCCAAGCTCAAAAAAAGACATTCTTGGAGTCAACTTCAGAAAGTAGAAATTTTCTGTGTGTGTTCATCTTCATCTGACTTCATTGAAGTATGCCTGTGTAGTTTTATTTTTATTTCAAGTTCATTAATCATTTAGAGTTCACATCCAGTGAGTCTAGTTGTTGAACAGCATTCTTGTTACCTGTGAACACTAGAAGTGATAGCAGAAAATGGAGTTAGCAAGGAGGCAGGAAGCAGAGTTCTGTTCCCGGCACTGAAGCAGCCACGTGCAAACTGCAGGTTGACAGGCGAGTGTGCAGGCAGCATGCTTCTCTACGCTGCCTGCGCCTGCTCCATGAAGGGGAGTGTTTTGATAGTAAGGTTGGTTGGGAGAAGATGGTAGACATTTCCTTCTTGCCTTTCCATCGGTAAGTGGACTCTTGGTGGTGTACAATGAACAACTTGCAGGACTGCTGACATCCTGGAATAATTCTGTTTTGACTCTATTTTTCTATGTCATTCCACTCCAATTGTTACCGTCATTATTTTAATTAATCTTATTTTCCTTATTCAGAATCACCATAAAGAAATCCTGCTTAAATGTCATTCTATTTCTTTTTTAAAACTATTTTTTCCCTGGTGATTGCCATTCCAGTTAGGGCTTCTTTTTACTAACTCCGTCCAGATGGAAGAACTCCATCTGCCGTGAATGGTATTAATATTCTGGACTTGAATTACGTACTTTACATTTCTTTGAAAGTTCGAGCACATTTCTCCCAGTTTCTGTTCTGTGTGATTTCTATCCTCTTTTCTGTTTGCTGTGGTGGGGGCAGGGGCTGATGTCTTCACGCTTCTTAGCTAAAGAAGCAGAACCAAGTCCTTGCACCGCGTCAAGAGCAGCATATCCAAAACCCAACGTATGCAATGCTTCGAAATCAAAAACCTTTTGAATGCTGACATGATGCCACTAGGGTATAGCGACTATTTCATCAAGAGACAGCGCTGTACTGGAGACTGAAAGCCGACCGTCTGTGGGTGAGAACCCCTGACGCAGGTGTTCTGGGAATGCCACCTGCTGCGCACTGACCATGAATATATTTTACTGTATTCATGGCATGCCAGATATTTTCCTGTCAAATACTTACTGTGAATAAGTTCAAAAAAACGATTGATTATAAGTAACAGACAAAAGCAAAGCCAGGAAGGATGGTAATGCCAGACCACCACAGACTGTCCACAGTGTGGCTGAGACAGTAACACCCTCCCCTGCTTTCTGTAGCTTCAATGTGCATAAACTTTGTTTCATGCAGAAAATTATTACAAATATTGTATGCATTACTTTCAGATTATATGTATAGGGTATATGTGAAGCAGATGAACTTCATGTTTGGACTTGAATCTCATTCCCAAGACATCTCATTATAGGATACATACAAATATTCCAAAACTCTGAAAGAATTTGAAATATGAGACACTTTGGGCCACACATATTTTGGATACGGGACATTGAACCTCTATTACATCTGCAAAGCTGATGTAACATGATTTCACACTGTAGGTGGGTAGCATAAGTGTACCTAGTTAAGGCTGTGAAAAGGCAATCACACAATCCGGATGCCACATTTATAAGGAGCATCTATGGCGAAATTTTAGGGAAAGGTTCAGTTCTTATTATGTCATGATGTAAAACTGTTTTGAAATTCACGGCTTTCACATTCCCTTCCTTGACCGAAGCTTCTAATTAATGCATTTTAGTTGTGACTGACTCAGTCAATGCATCTACTATTAATATAAGGAAACTGCACCACATGTATATCTACAAATGTGTGTCTGTGTTTATATCCAGGATGCTTAACTAACATTTATGTAACAAAATCTTCCTTTTAGCAGTGAACATTTAGATGTCTCTAAGTTGAGAAAACCTAATCTGCATTGAAAAAAAATTTATAAAGGGTATTTTTTAATTTTCAAGAGCAAATAAAGTTCTTAAAATATTCAGGTGTGCTATGTCATGTGCTAAATTATATTTAAATTAGACATTGAGATTTTATACTAACTTATATCCAAACTTTAAAATAGACATTGAGAAATAATGTGCCTTTATCCATACACTTCTTAATGAATAGTGAAAACAGAAATCAATGAACTCAAACTACACGACTGGTATTTTAAATCCACAAAGTACTAACATCCTTATGTAATAAGACTAGTTTATAGTTTGAGTGTCAGACTTCCCTTCAAACAGCCTGTTGTGTACATCTTCCTGCATTTCTCCCCGTATCACTGCTCTGGATCTCCTCATAATTTGTCTAGTAGTAATTCATTTTTATGGGCTGAGTGTCTCAGAGATTTCACAGGTTTTCTCAGCCGTTCATTTGTTATTCCTTAGTGTTAATTTGAACCTCGACCAATCCTGACACCTGCCACGAAGCACAAGCCTTTCGAGCTGCAAAGATACTATGAATTTGTTACTGACCCACATTGACTTGGAAAGAACAGCCATTTATCAATTCTTATAAAAAGAAATATATAATAAAAGAGAAAATCCGGTGAAGGATCCCTTTTGGGTCTGAAGTAGGATGAGCTGTTTTAGGAATTGTTGCTTCCATGTACAACCAGCGTAAACAACGATCTGAAATAAATATGAAGAAAGTATTTCTGATCATCGTTTGATAACTGGCAAACAAAACAAAATTAAATGAGTTTATGGGGGAATCTTAGCAAATGTCAGAGACAGATTACAGTGTCTCCATTTCAAATTTTAAATTTTGAAGAGTGATATTTTCAATGGTATTTTGCTAACAGTCACTTTGACAAATGAACGAATGTATAATATGGCTGATGAGGGTTAATGGAAAAGCCTGGACTTCTGTAGCCTCCCGGTGTTACCACTGAAGGTTTGCGGATGATTTTTAGCTTTTTCAGATATGCACATTTACATGATAGTCTAGACTGTAATAAGAGATTCTAACCATTTTACAAAGAACATATGATAATTCTAATTGTTCACCTATTTTTTGCAATGTCATTCTACAATCTGGAAAACAAAAATGCAATAATAACAGGAAGCTTACAGAGTCACCAGCTTCCTAACTCACCTGCCTTTGGGTTGCCTGATTTAGTTCTTGCTCCTTCAGTGATTTGTCTGACTCTTTAGCAAGTACTATCCAAATAAATAAATAAGGGAATATAAAAGAAAAAGAAAACAAAATAAAACCTACAATTGAAGCTACTCATATAAACGAGATTATTCATAGAAACAGAGTGAGAAGAGAACTGGGTCTAAAAACAGAACACAGATGCGAAATAGCTTCGAACACACAGGCCAGAGAAAGTATTAACATAGAAGAGAAGGTGGTAGATTGAAATGGACGTGCTGATGGACAGTAACGTGGAAGCCAGCACACGGGGGCCCAAGAAGGCAGAGAGTTTGCAGTGTGAAATTCTTCTCAGTGGTCAACTAATCTAAGGATTTAAAATGACACATTGCTTTGTATAGTGGAAAGCCGATGGAAATGCTGGTGAGCTTTCTGGGTAGTTTTAGAGGTGGTGGAAAGCCGATGGAAATGCCGGTGAGTTTTCTGGGTAGTTTTAGAGGTGATGGAAAGCCGATAGAAATGCTGGTGAGTTTTCTGGGTAGTTTTAGAGGTGAATGTCATCGTGTAAAACACTGTCCAAATGGATGGGAGCTGAATGATGGGAAATGCCAAATGTGAACCTCTCTTTTGGGCCGTGTGGGGGGAGGGAAGGCAGCAGCTGGGACAGATCTGGGCCGAGAGGAAACTGGCTTCTGCATGTGACTGCTGTCAATCTAGGCAGGAAGAGAATACGTGTTGTGATGAACGTGGTTGTGACGCTATAAGCAAAGGGACGGTCTTCATTGTCTTTTGCTTCACTGTCTTTTGAAGTGTGCTCACTTCAAAAACGTGAGCATTTTAAGGGAAGAAGTGAAATCCCTGAGAAGTCGGGACTTTGTTTCAATAAAACCCACGAGCAATTCCAACCAGCAAATCAAAAATTTCCCATTTTTGGTTATGCTCTTCTGGCCTCTGGTCCTTATCTGGCTAATTGTTGTTGAGCTAGCCTTCCCAAAGCTCTCCCAAATGCAGCTCTTTTGCATTTCCAGTGGATGGAACTGAGAAAGCTTTCGGTTTCCTGCAGGTCGCAAAGAGCTATGCACAATTCTAGAGCAAAAGCATAACAAATATCGTGCTAATTGTAAAGATTCCAGGAATACCGAACACAAGTAGAAACTCACCAAACTGAGACATTCTTGAGATGGTTCAAATATCAACAAAATGGTAGGGATTGAACGCTTCATCCAAAATGTTACTTCACTTAGACTATGAACATGCAAATTTGAAGTGCATATTGTGCTTTATGAGGAGGTCTTAGTATCACAGACTAAGTCATACATACCTTTAGGTTAATATTTTTTACAAGTGACTCACAGGGCAAATTTGAGCCCTGCTGCTTGGACAGTTACTAGATGTTCATAGGTCACTGGGTACATTAATACATTAATAAATTATCCTTCAGGATGAATGTCAGCAAGATGTATTTCAACAGGACAGTGGAAAGATTAAACTATTATTAGAGGAATGACTATGAGTAAATTTATTATTTGAATTTATTTGAATATAATAAATACATCATAATATACACATGATGCTCATTATAGAATAACTGAAAATTTCCGTCCCCTGAGAAATTGTCAAAAATAGAAATCCTTGAATTAAATTTGTGATTTAAAATTAGTTTGTTATTTTATAGTTATAATTATTTTTTTCTGCAACCATTTAAAACAGTTGCATGGTGAACCAGAAATTCATACATCTTAATTATGCCCTGAGTACTTTCTAATAGTTCTAAACTTTTCATCATTGCTTAAACCACTCTGACTCTTATCCCAGGAGTAGTTTCTGGAGCATTTCTCTTTAGTAATAAAAATGTTCACTTCAAATGTTAGCAGTTAAAGGACACTAAAATTTAACTATGCACTTTGGGGAAGAAGCCTGTCCTTCAAAATATGTACAAATAAAAATTTAAGGAAAGAAATGTCTCAAGTAGCCAAATCACATAATGCAGTGGCTCACTCCGTTATCCTCGGGACAATCAGTTTTCCATTTAGAAATAATTAACATTTGGCAAGGATGGTATCTCTTTATACTTACATCTTTCATCATGACTTGAACTTTTCCAAAACAGTTCATTATCCTGACTACACTGTGGTTCAGAAGAGATTTGAAGTGTTTTCACTTAGATTATTAATTGAAAATAAAATATTTCTTGTCACTGCCTTATAAGTACTTCTGTTTGTTGGGTAACCCAACCATAATCTACTCCAATATTTAGAAAGTGAATGTAGGCTTCAATGTTCTTTCTAGGCCAAATGATGTGTTGAACTTAAGAGTGTGAACTTTGGGTGAATTCCTTCTCTAACCCTTGGATTCCTTATCTGCAAGATGGGGATTAATAACAAGTACTTCACAGACACTGAATGTGACGATAAAGATAATGAAACGTTGATGTGTAGTAGAGAAATATTCAGTAGTGGGTAGCTGTCAGTATCAAACATCACACACTGACGTGACAGGAAAAACGGAGGGAAAGTGAGGAGGGGAGTCTACACAGGGTGTCGCATTCGATTTATCCGAGAAACAGAGTGACCTGCAAAAATAATGGAAAGTATTAATGTGTGCTTTTGCTACCTCTCCATTTCACATTTCAAATATTCTAGCTTTTCTTGGTTATTTCGTACTCCTTGGACATAACTAAAAGTTTTTCTTGTCTTCTCCCTCTCTGAAAAAAATTCTAGTAGAGAAACAGGAATTTTATGAACTAACATTCATTTACGAATGTATTTCAACTACCTGCCGTGTGCCAAGCCTGAAGTGCTAGTTGTCACCCGCACAGTTCCCGCCCGTATGGATCGTACGAAGTTTGAGCAGTAGGTCTCTTTAGTGCTCGGTCATTGTCACATTCTCCCTAACTCAAACCAACAGAACCAAATCAAGCCAAGCCAAAGTCAGCACAATGAATTAAAGGAAAAGAAACAAAAAAACCTTTGGAGAACACTTACAAGGTTGAAGCATAAAGGTAGTCCTGTTTATAAAAGAGTTTGATATACAAAATTATCTGAGTCACGACACTTAGAAAAGGCCTGCATCCTCCTACAAGAGTGAACGTGGCTCTTCCTGGAGAAATAGTACTGATTATCAATGTATGTAATAGCACAGGAGTGAAATATCTCCAAACCTTCACAGTTGTAATGTATTCAAACCTATGTTTATATGTGATATGATGAGCAATTTTTCCGATTCCTATTGTAAACCTCCATGTACTGTAATATAAAAATAATTCTTCAGCCCTCAGCACTATTTTGGGTTTGGGGAGTCAATAAGACTTCCTAACTCTGTGTCACAAGGCTTCAGAGGAATTGTTCAACATATGTCTTCAGCAAGAACAAAAACTACATTTTCGCAAGCAGTAGAATCATCGTCTCATTTTAAGCAAATGAATAGTTTCATGTTTCAAATGCACTTTACTATTAAGCCAAATATGATTGTTTTCCATGGTGACTCTCCTTGGTGGAAGTGTACAGTGTCTATGGCAGATGCCGTGCATGCACAATATCTCTTCAATAAATGCAAAAAGTTACATTCGTTTTGCAATCTTTTGATCATTCCTGTTACTACCACGGTTTTTGTTTGTTTCTTTCTTTATACCAAGGAACTACAGTGTTTTGCCAATAATTCTGCTTTTATTCCCAAATTTCTACCCAATATGAACCTGTTAGCTGAATTAATAAAAGTAGAACTCCTGAAGAGAATAAAGTTTCACACAGAAGATGACAAGTGCTTTCTTTTTTTACAAGAACATAAAACTTTTGCATTTTTGACTGCATTTATAACTTTAATGATGATAAATAAATTACCTACTTTTCAATAGATATACATTTTTCTCCCTTTCAGATGACTTGTTTTATTCCCAATAAAACAAGACTTGTTTGCTTGTTTGGTTTAATGCTGTGTCGGAGAAGCACAGACGTGCTTCCCATCACTTCCACTTGAAAAGGTATTTTCCTTCCCAGGTTAGTGATAAACTTTACGCTAAAGGATATTTAATATAAATATTAATTCAGTCACTAAATTCAGCATTTTGATTGCTTATTCTATGACAGTGGGCTGCAGAGTCTGCAAACTGGGACTCCTGAGTATTTCTTACAGATGACAGACTGCAGCTTGGGAGTTTAACTCTGGTGTCCTTTGCATGGCTATTTCTGCACTCACAGCTGGTGAACGATTATTAAAGCAGCTTTTAACACGAAGAAGTTAAACTTGAGCCAAGCTAAGTTAAACATACGATTTGCCCGTGAGCAGAACATCTGACTGTAAACACAAAGCGGGGGGAGCAGGCCCTGACAATAGGGGCTTCTGGCCACAACTCCGCAGGCACGCTCCATCAGGCCAGGACCGCAGCTCCCTAATGCTGACACGGATGCTACTGGATTCCCTTTGAAGACGTTTCTGTTCCTTGTACAGGCCAAAAAAAGAAGCTGACAAGACAGAGAGAGTTATCACTGCCACACATCTACTTA
Source organism: Loris lydekkerianus (assembly GCA_963574355.1). NCBI lineage: Eukaryota > Metazoa > Chordata > Mammalia > Primates > Lorisidae > Loris > Loris lydekkerianus. Next base: position 17,720 of record CAUYPK010124722.1, on the reverse strand, counting down.
AGAACAAAGCTACAATCAAGATGCTATAGAGGACAGGGAGTGGTTTGTCAGAGAAAATATGAAGAATTACTTAAGGAAATCTCCCCCATTTTCACCATCTGATCCACAGAAGTACAGGAAGATGGAGCAAGATTCTCCCATAAACCAGAATGTAGGTTTATGGGAGAAATAATATGCTGAGATTAGCCACAGAAGCAATCAGTTTTGAAATTTTTCTCCAGTAGCACATTTGCAAAGCTCCACACAGGACAAGGTATTCTGTGCCACCTGAGAGAGTGGGTGTACCACCGCTGTGGCGCTTAAAGTGTTGGAAGTGTAAGCTCTGGGTCAAAGGACATCATGAGCATATATTCTAAGAATATAATACCTGTGGTTTCTTAGATGTTGTCATATAGGAAAGGGGAACTCTGTGGAAACTGTTCCCTATAGTGTGGCTCTCAAGCACTGGGGCAACGAATGTCCAGGTGCCCCACGGGTGGGCTCAGCAGGCAGCACGGCCCACTCTACACCTGAGACAGGTAAAGGGATTAGTGCCTCAGCACTGCCTGGATTGTTCATGGGACACTGGTCCCACCAGCCCCATGAGTTTATGTACATCTTGCTCCATGATCCCTGACATCTCTGTCCCTACGTTCCTTCTCTTCTGTCCCCACGAGATGCATTTGCTTCTAAAATTCTGTATGCAATTTTAAATTGCATAGAAGTGGAACAGAGTTATTAATATCTATACAGGCATGAAAATAAAATCCTTTTTCTAGGTCACCATATTCCAGATTGGAAGACCATTCATACAAAAAACTGAGCAATCACATAAAAAGAAATAATAAAAAACATATGATCCATTGTGTACATTTATCGATCAAGTGTCCCAAGGCCATTACTTTGGTTGACTTTAAAAATATAAAGACTAGGACAGCACCTGTGGCTCAAAGGAGTAGAGCTCCAGCACCATATGCTGGAGGCGGCGGGTTCAAACCCAGCCCCGGCCATAAACTGCAAAAATAAATAAATAAATTATATATATATATATATATAAATATATATATTCAAGGATCATAATTGATATGGTAATATCATTGAACATTTCAATTATAATACTCTGTGGCATAAATTGCCTAAGGATCCAGCTGATAAAGACTAATCCCACAAGGATTTAATTCAGTATGTAATACTGAATGTGAAATGAAATCAGACATAGGTGCAGGGTCCTTGGGAGGCCGAACAAGACACCTGCTGAGTCTGCTCAAGACACCTGCTCCGTTGCATTAGTACAATAGATCCTCATTGTCTAGTAAGGTTCAGACATGAACGTTTTCTTTCATGTTTATAAATGTTTATTGCCATCTCGATGCTGACACTTTAGTTTAAAAATTTACCTAGATTATAGTATCAGCTATACGATTTTATTTCTGCCAGAGAATGAGTATATAAGAGTAGGAAGACGCTTTGCAATAGTCTTGCATTTCTCTAACCTCTATCCTTCATACGTGAGAAGAAACTTTGATCTCTAAGAAAATGAGAGGCTAAACCATACAGTTCTTGGCTGATTAAACACAACACCTTGAACATCACTCCGAGTCAAAGGAGACACCACGGAGCACAGACGAAACATTAGATTCACATTTGTAAGTCAATGGGTCACTGGATTCTGCACAACACAAAACCTCTCTGAGGGTCTTGAAGGACAACTCCAAGCATAAAGTGTTACAGGATTAGACTAAGAAGGACAATTAGTGGCTAACATTAAATATGGTAAGCAATGTCACAGACTCATTCTCCACAAACTAAATCACTTTGTTTCCATAATCTGAAGAACGCTGATGAACGCAAATCTCTGCTTAGGTGTTATGAATTCCAGTTTTCTCTGTGTGTCTGGATAACACACATTTACTTGAACCTACTTTATTTGTGGCTCTGGCTATTTTCCAAGAAATTTGGAGGAACAGGATCATTTGTATTTAAATAAGATTTAAGAAGACAAGGATGAAGAAAAGCACAAATCCATGAGTGAAGAATGTTTTAAGGTCGACGTTTTATGTGTTTGAATTGATTTAGCTTTTGAATAAAAACATCAACACACCGACTATACACTTTATAAACTGATCTACAGTTAAGATGAATTTAACTGAAAGTATGTCCTGCCCCTTTGATGCAAAAATAGTTCGTAGATTATTGTTAAATCAAGTTGATTTTATATACTTTGATCATTCAATACAGAGTCTTGAAAATTTGTCTTCACGTTTCTGATAACTATTCTTCTTTTTTAAAGAATAACCAAGGTTTCCTCAAGCAATGTCTCACTTTTCCTGCAAGAGAGAAGCTGAATTTTCAGACGCTGGCTTAGCTCATTCTACAGTAGTACTGAGTGTGAAACTATCAAGGTTTCATCCTTTTTCCAACTCAAACAGCTGCTACCATCTCTGAAGAAGCAGGTGTTGAAGCGTGAACAATATTAGCACTAAAAAGAACAGACTGTTTGGTGATGACTTTTCTCACTAGAATATTATATCAAAATACTTTCAAATTCCCTAAAGTGCCCAGGTGGGAAGACAAATTAAACTTTAAGAAGGCTAAAAATATCTCAAACGTTCCCTTAGTTCTTCTTCCCTTACAAATCCAACATCCAATTATTAGAATTATAATATTAAAAAGAGTCTTGCATTTCAGGGATTTTGTTTTTTATATGACTCTACATTTTTTTTTATTAAATCATAGCTGTGTACCTTAATGCGATCATGGGGCACCACACACTGGTTTTATAGACCGTGTGACACTTTTTCATCACACTGGTTAACACAGCCTTCCTGGCATTTTCTTCGTTATTGCGTTAAGACATTTACATTCTACAATTACTAAGTTTCACATGTACCCTTGTAAGATGCTCTACATAATTTTATATAAAAATACATAAAAACACTTTTAAACAAAAAAGTCTGGATAGCAAAATTCCAGAGGACAAGCAGCAGTAAGTCAAATAGTCCATGTTTCAAAATTCAAAGCTGAAACTTTTAAAATAAACTCCATGTCAATAGTATAGCAATAGATTCTATCGCGACATTGCTACTAAAAATATCAATAAAGAGAAGTTTATTTGTATTGCTGTTTTTCTGGGAAGATTTTAGCAAGCCTTTTATACGAATGAAGCCTTATCAGAATGCTATAAATTACCACTTTATGCAATAAAGCATTCTTTTGAGGATAGAATTTAAGATTCTATAGAAGAATACCACATAAAAATATGCAAGCATGGCCAGGCACAGTGGCTCATGCCTGAGATCCCAGGACTCTGGGAGGCTGAGGCAGGTGGATTGCCTGAGCTTACAGGTTCAAGAACAGCCTGAGCAAGAGTGAGACCCCATCTCTAAAGATGGCTGGGTGCCTGTAGTCCCAGCTACTCAGGAGGCTGAGACAAGAGAATCACTTGAGCCCAATAGTGTGAGGTTGCTGTGAGCTGTGATGACACAGCACTCTACCAAGGGCAACAAAGAAAAAACAAAACAAAACATGTAAGCAGTTTCTGCCTTTCAGGTCTAACATTTGGATTTTTATTTTTGTTGTCAATACTTTGGTGATTGGGGAATAATAAATTAAAATAATAAGTTGAAAGTATTATTGAAATTAATACACAACAAGGATCTTTCTGTGTTTTATGGCAGACCGAAGTCTGTGAAACAGCTGGAGAACTTCTCTGTTGAGTAATGCCAACTGCGTGGATACTTTTATCACATGTTTTCTGAGTTGTATTTTCTTACTTTGAGCATTTATTTCAGGCTCCCTGGAACTTGAATAAGAAGAATTACTGCCAGAGAGACTTATAGCCCTGAGAGTTTCTTCTCCATAATCTGGGACAGATTTCTCCAACCTAAAGATCAATCAGTCTCAAACAGTGTCCCGCGAGCATCTGAACCATCTGGGATTATGTCCTGAGATTTCCACTTTTTATTTTAAGTCCCGACTCCAAATGAGATCCAACTTTTTTCCATTTTACTCATACTAATATTTTAAGTTTGAACTTAAAAACTATGAAATTTTGATATTTAGACATGTCTTTTCTTTTAGAACTTTCACCCTTCTTTAGGGTATCAAATGGTTATAATTTTTTAGACCATCAGTGTCTCAAATATTTACATTCCCAGCCTTTTTTGTTATTTTGTCATCCTTACTTTTTCTCTTATTTCTTTTGTCTTTACAGACATAAAATTAAGGCATGTGGAATCAAACAAAATGCTTCTATTTGAGATTTTTTAACTAATGGCTAGACTAATGAATATTACATAAAATTCCTATCAAGGAGAGGAAGATTTTAAAATGTCATTGTTGTATGCTAAGTATTACCATGAATAACTTCCAAACAAAAAGTAAATCAAATGTGTCTTTCCATTCTTACAAATGCCCTTTGAAATCTGACTCTCAGTTATCTTTTTTTTTTTTTTTTTTTAATGTAACTAATATAAACATTTTGTGGAGCAAAAAGTATAAACCTCGCTATAGTTCATAATGTTAAATTCATTATTACTGGTATCCCATTAAATAATTATGATTTATCAGAATAATATCTCTCAGGAACATTACCATCAATAAAAAATATTGGAAAGACTAAAAGCAGAGCATAAACAACAGTTGTCTCCAACTGTTACATGGAACATATTATCAGAAATTTAAATTAGAAAGTTCACGAATGTTCAGAAAAATATACATTGTTTGGGTGAAGGCAAAACAGTGTATCCAAACAACACATTTAAATCAATATGTTAACATTAATAAATAAAGTTGCTTCATAAAGATAAGTCAAAAAGAAAGGCTACCCATCGCTTGCTATCAGCCATCTCAGAACTGGTGGTTCTGCTGAAGCTGGTTTTCCAGATCATCAATCCAACAGCACACCAGGGAATTCTGGAGAGGACAGAGCAATACAAAAGGGTTTCTCCAGGTGCTGTGCGAACTCACAGCAGGACAAGAAGCTTTTCCTTCTCTTTACTTTCTTCATCACCACATTCTTCTCTGGTTCCTTAGTCAGTTGCCTCCTTGCCGACTCTTGTTTCTTGAAAACTTGAAACTGCTTTTGTAGCAAGCCATGATGCCCTTTCTCAGCATTTAAGTATTTATAAGACCCACAGCACTATGGGAGTCGAGGAAAATACTTTCTTGGAATTGGGAGGTATCCCTTCCCACTATTCCCAAATTTGGGGTGCTAGTAGTTCAGGAGATAAGGGGTAGGGAGGAGAGGACCATGGATCGTTTATAAGTTCTGTCTCCCCTTCTATTACTTCTGCTGTTTACCGCGTATGAGTAGGTATGTTATATATATTTTTGGCTGTCTTAGAACTGTTTTGATTCCCAGTGTCAAAAATTCAACTTGCACGTTGGACAACAGGGGCGTATGTATTCAGGAAGGGCAGTGGTGCGGGTAGCGCTGACTGAAAGCTGACACCAGACACCTCTTTTTCTATTTATCTACTTTTCTCTGTGAGCCTTTTTCTCTCAAACAAGAAATCTCAAAATAGAGATTTTCTTTAAAATACGGAGCCAAGGAAACTTTGAGTGCACATCCTTACTTTTAATATCAAGTAAAAAAAGGACCTTCACTGCCAAGCTTCAGGTTAATAGGACGATGTTACACATCTCAGAATGGCTGTTATCAAGAAAGATTTTAAAAAGGTTCAGTGATGGTGAAGATGAGGAAAAGAAAACTGTCACACATTGTTAGTAGGCATTTAAATTAGCATAGCCTTTATGAAAATCTATATAGAGGTTCATTGGAAAAATTAAAAATAGAACTACTATCTGATCCAATAATCAAGATTCCAGGTTGATATTCGAAGAAAATAAAATTAGCATCTCAAAGAATAATCTTAACTCCCAAGTCCATTGCAGCACAATTAACAATAGCCAAGACATAGGCTGAACTTAAAATGTCCCTCAATGGATGAAGAAAATGTGTGTGTGCAGGATGGGTATTCCACAGCCGAGGAAGGGAGTGACAGCCCTTCTCTCACTCGTGAACATGGATGGTGCTGAGAACATTATGCCAAATGAAATAAACCTGGCAGGAAAAGATAAATACCATGCAATAATCACATAGCTTGAATCTGAAAAAGTTCATCTCATAGAAAAAGAGAGAAGATTGGTGTTTACCAGAGGCTGCAGGTTCAGAAAGGAGAATGAATATGTTAATGAGCTTGATTTAATCATCCCAACTTGCTTTTGTATGTGTGTGTGTGTGTATCATATTATATCCTATAAGTATAATTTGTCAATCAAAAATTAAAAATAAATGAAAGAAAGAATGTCCCAGAGAAGACTTAAATGACTCGGGTCAAACAAGGGACTCCTGAACTGGTCTTTAAGGCCAGCTGTGGTCAAGTGCTCTGCTATGATTTTCCCAGCCTGAGCCAGAGGGTAATGCATATCCCAACCCTGAAGTTACAGAGGTAGGATTTTATAAGTCATGGCTATTCCCACTCAGACAAAATAGCAATTTGAGGTGACAAGAAATTTCTTAAAAGGGGGAGATGCTATTCCGCAATAGAAAAGGAATTTTGCCTATCCAACAACAATGCTCCACCATACAACACAGATTATAAACAAAACCACTTCTAGTAATTTTTTTTGTCTATTATTTCCTTAAGTTTACCTCTTCACAGTAGAAAGGATAAAGCAAAAGTCACAAAATGGAGAACAAATGTTTGAAAATTATTTTTAGCTATTCATAAGGTAGAGAAGTTAAAATATTTGTATCAGAATGTTTACTGCAGCCCAATTCATAATTGCTAAGTCATGGAAAAAGCCCAAGTGCCCACAGATCCACAAATGGATTAATAAATTGTGGTATATGTACACCTGGAACATATTCTTCTTAGCATGAAACTAATTTATTAGTATGAAACTAATTTATGGCTTTCATATGAAAGCTATAACCCAGTTATAACCTAAGAATACGGTGAAGAGGGAGAGGGAGGGGAGAGAGGAGGGAGGATGAGTGGAGGGAGGGTGATTGGTGGGATTAAACCTACGGTGCATCTTACAAGGGTAGATGTGAAACTTAGTAAATGTAGAATATAAATGTCTTAACACAATAACTAAGAAAATGCCAGGAAGGCAATGTTAACCAGTGTGATAAAAATATGTCAAATGGTCTATAAAACCAGTGTATGGTGCCCCATGATTGCATTAATGTACACAGCTGTGATTAAAAAAAAAAAAAAGACAAGAAATGTACTCCTGCCACTTACATAGAACATTCTAACAAGTGGGTAGGGAGTGAGGAAAAAGAAGTTTTAATAAAGCTATCTGTATTTGTAGTTGACTGGTCTTAAATATATAGAAAGTCTTTAAAATTCCACTGAAACACTATTAAAATAAACAGTTTATCAACATTTTAGGCTACACATTCACTAATAATGAATAGATGATTATTTTAAACAAAATGAAAATAATTCCATTTACAATGACATCAAAAAGAATAAAATACTTACAAATAACCTTAATGATGAAGGTATAGAGCTTATAGTTTGAAAACCAAGAAACAATGCTAAAAAATGCTAAAAAAAATTAAACACAGCCCAAATAAATGGAAAGGCATCACATAAAGTTCATATTGTTAACATGGCATTAATTGCCAAACTAAATTCAATACATTCTCTACCAAAATCTCAGTTGCCTTTTTGTAGAAATAAACTGGTCTAAAACTTCACGTGGAGGGTGGCGCCTGTGGCTCAAAGGAATAGGACGCCGGCCTCATATGCTGGAGGTGGTGGGTTCAAACCCAGCCCCGGCCTAAAACTGAAAATGTGTCAAACGGTTTATGAAACTAGTGTATGGTGCCCCATGATCACATTAATGTACACAGCTATGATTTAGAGATAATGGTGAAAGATCAGGGACAGAAGTAGCTTAAGCTGACATTCTGAAGGATCTGCTGATAACAGTACAGATTCCTCAGCCCCACCACCCCATCTCCCTGTATGCTGGACACAGTGCAGGGTTGGAAAAACTTGAGGGTTTAAATGGAATATTCAGCAACAAGACTGTCCATAACTAATATTCCCGATTCCGTGGACAACTGTCCAGACTCCTATGACCACCCTGTGCTGCACACAGCGTCAGCTATGGTCTGAACAGTATATTTAAGCAATTATAAATTAAGATCTGCTGGGCAAGTCAAAGTATAGAATGAGACCAAAAGGGAGAGTTAAGGAAACTAAAAACTTTACCCCCTAAGCATTGTACACATTTCTTTTGTAACTTTTTGAACTTATGCTTGTATGATATTGTTCGTAAGATGTTCCCTGTTGCTTTTTTCTATTACTTCCTTGTTTTTTACTGTAGTGGTAAAAAAATGACTTATCCTTACGTTGAGTAATGAGGTTAGAGTTTCTTTCTAATTAACTTTTTGTTCCATGCTGTGTTACACGTATACATTTTTCATGTTCAATAAAAGATCTCTGAGGTTTTTGTTTAAGGGAGCATTTCCTTGCTTCTTGCTGAGCATGCGAAGTTGCTTTCCTCTCCCAGCCCCATCAGTTATTCCTTTGAAAGTAACTGAGTGTAAGAATTTTCTTTCTGAACTGCTGCCTTGCTGGCTTATCCACTAGAGTAGAACAGCAACAATTAGGGACTGGTACACAGAATATGTAAAGAATTCTTAAAACTCAACAAAAAGAGGACAAGTAATCTAACTATATAATGAAAAAAGCAATTGTCTTTTTAAATATTAGGCGTGTATCTTTCAACTTTGTAATAATGATATACCTTATGTACTTGAGTATAAGCCGAGTTTTTTTGGCACAAAATTTGTGCTGAAAAACCCGAACTCGGCACAAATTTTGTGCCGAAAAAACTCAGCTTATACTCGAGTATATACGGTATTCGTTTTGGGAGTTGTCAATTCTTTAGGATTTTCTGCTTCAACAATCATGCCTCTGAGTATAAGGGGTTTTATTTCTTCCTATTCATCTGTATACCTTTCATTTGGTTGCTGAATAAGAGTTCTAAGACTGGACATTCTAGCCTTACTACTTAACTTAGGGAAAAAGCATGCAGTTTCTCACCATTAAGTATGATGTTAGTAGAAGATTTTTTAAAATCATGTTGAAGAAGTTCACCTCTATTCTACTCCTTGTTTGCTCAGTTTTTTTTATCATGAATTGGTAGTAGATTTTGTGAAATGTTTCTTCCACATCAGTTGATATGCTTATATGATTTTTCTTTTGTAACCTGTTTGATGTGGTAGATTGATTAATTGATTTTCAAATGTTGAACCAGCCTTGCATGCCTGAAATAAATGCCAAATGATCATAATGTCTAATTCTTTCTTATACATGGTTGATTCTATTTGGATTTTTGCATCTATGATCATGAGATATATTGGTCTATGATGTTTCTTCCTGCTAAGAAGGAAGGAAATTTTGGGATTAGAAAAATAATGGCCTTAAAGAAGTAGAAAGCTTCCCTCTACATCTCTTTTGTTAAAGACATTGTAGAGAACTTTTGTTCTCTTCTTTAAATGTTCCATCAGTGAAACTAATAAAGGCTGATAATTAGACAGACAGAGAGACAGAGTCTCACTTTGTCACCATCGGCATCACAGCTCGTAGCAACTTCAAACTCTTGGGCTCAAGTGATTCTATTGCCTCAGCTTCCCTTGTATTTGTATATTTCAAGGAATTGCCCATTTTGCCTAAGTAAGGGGCCTGGGAAGCCAGGAATGAGTGCAAACTGTACCAAAACAATCTACTCCATTCAAAGTAGCAGGAAGTGCTGATCTAAATAGCATTTATGAGACAAAAGTCAAACCTGCAGATAAGAACTGTATTTTAGTTGATAAAAGTATAAAATTTCCCATATGGGTATAATTAACAATTTTGAATTTCTTCCACATCAGCTGATATAATGTATACAAGGAAAGAAAAATTAAAGTTAAATGGACGATGGATGCTTGGAACTAGATTTCTTCCTTTTGGGTGTGGTCATTTACAGATAAGCAAGGAAGAAAACTAGAATGTTCCGTGTGGGAATTAAGAATTAAAGACAAAAGTATAAATGCATGTTAAATTTAATATTGCAGATGGTTACACACAGAAAAACTCACAGATACATGTAATTATAGGGGTTAGTATGCATATCTGTATTTCCCTGCTCTGTCAGTTGAGAAGGCCAACGCTCTATTAGGACAAGCACACCTTCAGCATAGATCTTGGTTTCTATCATTATTTTTGAGTAAAATTACCAGGGTTATGTGCAGAAATGGCTGGTTTTAGAAAGAAGGAGGAAAATACACAAGATGAGCCTCAAGCATCTTATACTGCTAGAAAGAAAGGAAGTGCTCCAAAACAGAATCCCCACTTCTTAGGTGATAGCTGTGCAAAGTGACATTTTTCCAATGTGTACAATATGGAAAGTGAGAAAAAACATAGCTTGATAGTGGAGAAAACTTATAAAACACTATCTCAATTAAGTCATTAAAGCCAAAATCAAAAATCATTAAAATATGGTGATAGTATGCATGTTTGATACAATGTGACAAAAAAGGTACTTTACCACTGTGGCCTTCCTCCCCAAAACCCATAATCCCAGTCTTATCTTGAGAAAAACACCAGACAAATTCCAGTAAGTGGAATTTATATATACCTCACCAGGACTCTTCCAAACTGTCAAGGTCATCCAAAACAAGGAAAGTCTGGGAAACCACCATAGCCAAGAGGAGCCTAAAGAGACATGACAACTAAATGTAATATGGTACCCTGGCAGGGATCCTGGAACAAAGAAGGATTAGGTAAAAATTAACAAAATCTAAATAAAACTGTGGACTTTAGTCAATAATAATGTATCAATATTGGTTCAATAACTGTCACAAATATACCATACTAATACATTAGCAATGGGGGAAAAGGCATCATTCTTTCCACTATCTTATCTATTTTTCTATAAATTATGAAATAAAGTGAACTTTTTAAATGGATAAAGAAAAATTTAACTACCCAATAAACACAAAGAAGATGTTCAACATTGTTAGTCATTAGGGAAATGAAAACAAAAACTACAATGAGATACCACTTTACAATTACTGGACTGGTATAATAAAAAAGACATAATAAAACGTATTGGTAAAGGCCTGGACAAATCAGAAAACTCATGTACTGCTGGTGGGAATGTATTCACATATTGCAGCTGCTATTGAAAAGAATCTGGCAATTTCCCAGAAGGTTAAACATAGAGGCACCCCGTAACTCAGCAACCTACTTCTAGGTATATATCCAAAATGTATAAATGTCCATACGTAAAGATGTATACAAACAAGCAGGGCAGCATTATTCATAAACACAAAAAAGTGGGGAAAAAATACAAATGTCCACCAACTGACAAATGGGACAAACAAAATGTGCTATTTCCATATAACATAATATCATATGGCCATAAAAACAAGTGAAATATTGATACATTCTACACTATGGATGAACTTTAAAAATGTTATGCTAAATAAAGAAAGCTAGTCAGAAAAGGTCACATCTGATTCAATTTATATGAAACATCCAGATGAGGCAAGTCCATACTGACAGAAAATCAATTAGTGGTTGCCAAGGGATATGGGGAAAGGAAAATAGAAAGTAACTGCTAATGAATATTGGGTTTGTTTTAGGAGTGATAATAATGTTCTAATAAAACCACTGTAGTGATGGTTACACAATTATGCAAAACATTGAAAATGATTAAATCATATACATTAAATTTGTAATGTATATGGTATGTGAATTGTATCTCCATAAAACTATCAAGAAAATTATTTACTATATACCTGTTTGATGGTGTATAGATGACATGTGACTGATATTATATATTGTTCTTATAGCCAATCATCTGCCTAAACTAACATTAATTTAAATCACTTTTTTTTTGAGACACAGTCTCACTATGTCACCCTTGGTAGAGTGCCGTGGCATCACAGCTCACAGCAACCTCAAACTCTTGGGCTTAAGCAATTCTCTTGTTTCAGCTTCCCAAGTAGCTGGGACTACAGGCGCCCGTCACAACGCCTGGCTAGTTTTTTTATTGTTCTTCTAGTTGTCATTGATGTTTGGCAGACCTGGGTGGGGTTTGAACCTGCCAGCTCCTGTGTATGTGACCAGGGCCCTAGCCACTGAGCTATAGGCAGCAAGCCAATTTAAAATACTTTTGTATAGATTATTTACTTTCGTTTGTATACATGACAAATCATCTAAAAAAAATAACAATTTGACTTCCCAGTATTTATGTTTTATTATTTTTTCTTGTCTGCATAATGGACAGAATATCCTCTATGATACTTATTAAGATTGGCAGTACTGAAGAACTATTATCCCTCATTTGGAAGATGTACTCTAATTTGTCAACAAATACTATATCATACCATGCTTTGTACATGTTTTTTACTTTTATTAAAGATCAAGAAGTTGCACTATTCCTCATTTGGTAATCAATTTACAAAACTTTTTATTTGGAGATAATTTTTAGAGTGATATGCAACTGGAAAAAATAATACAAAGATCCTGAATATCCCCTTTCACCCAGTTTCCCCCAATGGTAACATTCTCTGTAACTATATAGTTCAGTATCAGCCAAGTAACTGATATTGACTCATTCAAATCAACCTTATCATGATTTCACAAGTTTTACACGTATTAGTTACCTATACTTACCATATGTATGTATAGATTTGCATGAAAACCACAACAGTGGAGATAAAGAACACAAGGACCCCACAAGCCCCCCTTTTGTAACTATAGTCATCTCCTACCCTCCGTGCATTCCTAATACTGGCGACCACTCATTTGTTCTCCATTTCTATGTTGTCATTTCAAGAATGTTGTGCAAATAAACCCATAAGGCAGGAAAATAAATAGCCAAGCTCCATTTTCTACATTTGGCTGCTAACAGACTTCAAATTCCACCCCTCTGTCTCCACTCCTATCCAACATTGAGGCAAGCCAATAATAAAGCCCAGGTGCTCCTTCTCTCTTTGTGCTGGGAGGAAATTCCAAATACATAATTCCACACTTCTGTGGATTCACCCAAGCCCAAATTTCAAATGTAGTGATTTTCAACCAATATGCCTTGAAAATTTTTAAAGATCATTAATTATATTATTTTTGAAACAAGTTCAAAGTATAGTAAGTATATTCTTTTTTTTATTCTTTTAAAAAAATCAACATAATTTAAGTGTGCCACGGAAGTTTAATTATAGGTTCAAGTTTGCTGTGAGATAAAAAAGTTGAAAAACACTGCCCCAATGACAAAAAAAGCAAGCCATTCTTCTCCCTTCTTTCTCAAGCCATTTCAGACCAGCTTGGGAGCCTTCTCTGCCTGTCCCTATGTCTGTCTCTATGAGTAATAAATGCTTTTTTTACACTCTAGACATATGTGGACCATTATCATTCTCCATAGCTAACCTAAATTAGGGGAGGAAGGGAGTACATCCCTGCCCTGGAGGTAACCAAAACAAGTATGTAGATTTTGATATTGGTTTTCTTTAATTCTGCTTAATCTCTTAAGATTCATCCAAGTCGTTACATGTATTAATAGTTCATTCCATTTTAATACTGATTAACACTTCACGATATGAATATACCAGTTTAACTACTTGTCCATTCAAGAATATCTGAATTGTTTCAGCTTGGGGCTATTACCCATGAAACCACTATGAAATTTATGTACATGTTTTTGATGAAACATAAATTTTTAAAAAATTTATTGCTCAAAGATAAATGCCTAAGAGTACAATTAGTAGAACACATTAAGTCTGTATTTAATTTTAAAAAAAGGAATTGACAAGGTAGGGCACGGTGGCTCATGCCTGTAATCCCAGCACTTGGGAGGCTGAGGCAGGTGAACTGCCTGAGCTCACAGGTTCAAGACCAGCCTAAGCCAGAGCGAGACCCCATCTCTAAAAACTAGTTGGGTGTTGTGGCAGGCACCTATAGTCCCAGATACTTGGGAGGCTGAGGCAAGAGGATCACTTGAACCCAAGAGTTCAAGGTTGTTGTGAGCTAAGACACCACGGCACTTTAGCAAGGGTGACCAAGTGAGACTCTGTCTCAAACAAATAAATAAATAAATAAATAAATAAATAAATAAATAAATAGACAAACCATTTTCCAGAATGACTATACCATTTTATGATACCTTCAAAAAATGTATGAACAATCCAGATTCTCTACATCCTCACCAGCACTTGTATTGCCACATTTATAAGGTATATCTGCTAGCAATGAATTCTATATATGTTGTCTTCATTTTGGTGTACTTATTGAAAAATAATTTTGTTGGATATAAGATTGTTGGTAAAGTTTCATTCAGCCCTATGAATTTTGATCTACATTGTCATGAGTGAAAACTCAGTTGTTATTTTTTTTTTTTGAAATAGAGTCTCACTCTCTTGACCAGGCTTGAGTGCCATGGCGTCAGCCTAGCTTATAGCAACCTCAAACTCCTAGGTTCAAGCAATCCTACTGCCTTAGCCTCTGGAGTATGACTAGAAGTGCCCACTATGATGCCCAGCTAATTTTTTAATTTTTAATAGAGATAGAGTCTTGCTCTTGCTCAAGCTGTTCTCAAACTCTTGAGCTCAAGCAATCCACCCGCCTCGGCCTCCCAGAGTACCAAGATTATAAGCATGAGCCACCATATCCAGCACCTCAGTGTTATTTTGGTAATATAAGTAAGTGTAAAATATTTTAATTACGATATGTCTGGGTATAGGTCTTTTTGCATTTATCCTCCTGTGAGTTTGCTCAGCTTCTTGGATGAGTACATTAGTGTTCTTCAACAAATTTTAGATGTTTTCTTTTCTTTTCTTTTTCTTTTTGAGACAGTCTCACTTTGTTGCCCTTGGTAGGTACCATAGTGTCATAGCTCACAGCAACCTGAAACTCTTGGGCTAAAGCAATTCTCTCGCCTCAGCCTCCCAAGTAGCCGGGACTATAGGCACCCACCACAATGCCCAGCTATTTTTAGAGATGGGGGTCTCAGTCTGGCTTGGGCTGGTATTGAACCTGTGAGCTCAGGCAATCCATCCACCTTGGCCTTCCAAGTGCTAGGATTATAGGTGTGAGCCAGTGTGCCTGGCCCAAATTTTATTTTATTTTTTATTTACTTATTTTTTTTGAGACAGAGTCTCACTATGTTGCCCTGGGTAGAGTATGGTAGCATCACAGCTCACAGCAACCTCAAACTCTTGGGCTTAAATGATTCTCTTGCCTCAGCCTCTCAAGTAGCTGGAACTACCTTCACCCACAACAACATCCAGCTATTTTTTGCCATTGTTATTTAGCAGGCCTGGGCCAGGTTCAAACTCACCAGCCCTGGTGTATGTGGCTGGTGCCCTAACCACTGAGCTATCGGTGCTGAGCCAGGACCAAATTTTAGATGTTTTCAGATTTTGTCAAATAGTTTTTCTTTCCCTTTGTCTTCCTCATTCTGGTATACCCATTTTGCCTATATTGGTGTACCTAATGACATTCTGTATTTCTCTACGGTTTTGTTCATTTTTCTTCATTATTTTACTGGTGTTTTTCAAACTACATAATCTACATTGATCTGTACTTGATTGCCTGATTTTCCTGCCAACTCAAATTTACTATTCATCTTAATGAAATGTTTCAGTTTGATTACTATACTTTTCTATTGCGGGATTTCAGTTTGATTCTTTTTTTATATTTTCTACATATTTACTAAAATTTTTATTTTATACATTATTATTATATCTTCTTTTAATCTTTTAAAAATCATTTCCTTTAATTCTTTAAATATGTCTACAACAGCTGCTTTTGAAATCTACTAACTTCAACTTCTGAGTCCACGGGAAGGCAGCCACTATGGCATACTGTTTGTGGGTCCTAGTTTCTTGCATGTCTCAAAATTATTTTTGCTGTTGAACATGGGACAACAGGTCCATTCAGTTAATGTTGTTCTGTGACTTCACCAACAGGTGGGGTGAGCAACTCCAAGTTCATCACCCCACAGAAACACAAAAAACCAACTTTGTCAGAACTCTGGAAAAGAAAGGTTGACAGTAACCAAGGTAATACTAAATGAAGAAAAAGGCAACTTCAAAATGATAGGAAAGCTTTGTGGCATTTTCACTTGTACAAGGGATCTTCAATAAGATTAATAGCTGAGTTCTTGTCAGAAAACAAATGAAAGCCAGGAGACAGTTAAGATAGCATATTTAAATTGCTGAAAGAAAACAACTATCATCCAAGAATTCTATACTTAGAATAAGAGAGAAATGAAGACATTCCCATGTCTTAAATGAATTTAGAAAACAAATGCTGCTTATTACTACTGTAATTGCCATACAAGAAATTTGAACAAGTACCCTCCAGAATGAAATGAATGGACACTACACTCAAATCCAGGTGAATCAATAAAGATCTCCAATAAAGTTATTTGCATAGTAGACCTCAGACAAATGAAAACTAAATATAAACTGACATTACTAGGCATATGATGTATAAAGATATAATTCATGGCAACAACAATAGAAAGGGAAGGGAGATGCTATACAGAAGCAAGAGTTTTCATATACTATTGAAGTTAAGGTGGAATCAATCTGAACTAGATTGTTCTAAATTCAGGATGCTAAATGTAATCCCCAAGACAATATCTAAAAAGTATACCTAAAAGAAAATGAGAAGGCAAGCAAAATGATTCACTATAAAAATCAAATGAACATAAAAACGGCAGTCATAGAAATACGGGACAAAAAAGGTATAAGACATACAGAAAACAAGTATTATGGCAGAAGTACTTCCTTATCAGTAATTAAATGTGAATGCACTGAACTGTGCAATCAGAAGGCAGAGGCTGGAAGAATGGATTATAAAAATATGATCCAGGCTTGGTGCCTGTAACTCAAGCGGCTAAGGCACCAGCCACATACACGGGAGCTGGCGGGTTTGAATTTAGCCCGCGGAACAACAATGATGACTGCAACCAAAAACTAGCCAGGTGTTGTGGCAGGCACATGTACCCCCAGCTACTTGGAAGGCGTAGGCAGGAGAATCACTTGAGCCCAGGAATTGGAGGTTGCTCTGAGCTGTGATGTGATGGCACTCTACCTAGGGGGACACCTTGAGGCTCTGTCTCCAAAAAAAAAAAAAAAAAAAAAAATATATATATATATATATATGTATGATCCAACTACATGTTATATACAAAACCTTACTTTAGATTCAAAAGTACAAATAAATTACGACTGAAAGGTTGATAAAAGATTCTCATGCAAATATTAAAAGAGAGCTGGATGCTATACTAATCTCACACAAAACAGATTATGTCATGAACTGTCACAAGAGACAAAGAAGGGCATTATATGGTAAAGGGATTAATTTATCAGTAAGATAAAAAAAATTACATACGCATCATACAGAATGTCAAAATATTTAAGGCAAATACTGACAGAACTCAAGGGAGAAACAATACTACAGTAATATTAATAGTTTTAGATTGCAATATACCACTTAAAATCATGAACAGAACATCTAGACAGAAGATCTATAAAGAAAAAGTTTGAACAACACTATAAATCAATTGTACCTAACAGGGCTGGAGACAAGATGGCGGACTGAAGCCAGCTTTTCACAGAGGCTCCCGTCCAGAAGGAGAGTTAAAGGATGGAAATTTAGTAAGTAACCTGGAGGATTCGAGCTATACCAGGAGAGAAGGTTGGAGATCGCACATCAACA
>CAUYPK010124715.1:0-27204 GCA_963574355.1 Loris lydekkerianus | reverse complement strand
GTAGAGAGGGTGAGATCTTGGTCGGTTTCCCTGGTAGAGAGGGTGAGATCTTGGTCGGTTTCCCTGGTAGAGAGGGTGAGATCTTGGTCGGTTTCCCTGGTAGAGAGGGTGAGATCTTGGTCGGTTTCTCTGGTAGAGAGGGTGAGATCTTGGTCGGTTTCCCTGGTAGAGAGCGTGAGATCTTGGTCGGTTTCCCTGGTAGAGAGCGTGAGATCTTGGTCGGTTTCCCTGGTAGAGAGGGTGAGATCTTGGTCGGTTTCCCTGTAGAGAGCGTGAGATCTTGGTCGGTTTCCCTGTAGAGTGTGTGAGGGTCTGGAGAAGACTGGCAGGAAGAGCCCTCCCAGCTGCTGTCAGAGTGGCTGCACCAGCAGGTGGTCGTGGAGTGCTGTTTGCATTCACAGATCTTTCCATGCAGATGCTGATGGTGAGGTGCTGTGAGTTCACTTTCTATCATTGTGTCCCTCTGCCCCCATCTCACAGATTAAGATCTGAGGCTCAGAGAGGACACAGGCTCAGGGTGGGTCAGTGGGGAGAGCCAGGACTCAGGCTTCAGAACCCCCTTCTGGCGAGCGCACTGCCTCTTGTTTTCATTTACTGTTATGGGTGAGGAGCCTAAGACCCAGATTTGCCTAGGGCATCCAGTTCATAAGTGATGGGACCTCACCTAAGTCTTCCAACTTCATGTCTAGAATTACACTGAATATATTTGAAGCCAGGAATCTTAAATTCACCAAGAAAACTAATGAACAAAAGCAGATGATGGTGCATGATACATCCAAGGTAAAGATGAAAACTTTAGCTTAGAAATGGAAATACCTGTTGGCCTCCTGGCTGTCTCTCCCAGGCCTGAGAATAAAAAGAAATCCTTTTATTTGCCTTAGGACTTAAGAAAGCAAGCTCTTTCACTTCCGTTCTCTGTTCCAGGAAATACAAGGCCAGATGGCAGAGGCTTATTCTTAACAGCTGTTCAGTAATCTGGTGCCCTACAGCCACAGTCTGTGCAGACGGGGCAGCCCTCATTTCTGCCTTCTCCAGAGTCAGTCCTGCTCATTAGCCCACCGGCCCCATCTCAGATGCTTAGACAGATCCTCAGAGACAGACCTTGAGAACACAGCACGTGTCCCCACAAGCAGGGGGGATGACAGACTTCAAAGCCTGAAGTAGGGACAGTCTGATACCGAGTCCCCAAGAGTAAAGTGAGGGTGTGTGGACATCCAGACACGAGCCTTTCTAAGGAAGAGAGATACAGCTGTTCCCATGGCAGAACGCATTGGCCATGCAGGGCTTAAAATTGTTCTCTGACTCCCTGGGAGTGTGAAGGGAGAGAATTATGGGAATGGGGTTAGGGACTCGGGGTGGGAGGGTGGATTTAAAAGGGCACACAAAAGGCTTGCCTCCCAGTGCAGTGGAATCTAAATAATCTGAAATAGTTTGAGCCCAAAAGTTGGCATGTGCTCCCCAGCTGCCACCCACTGAACGGAGAGCGAGGGTGGTTACGGTGGATGGAGACCGCTCTCCGTGAAGGGAAACTGAGCCGCTGGGGAGCAGTGATTTGGTTTCAGAGAACCACCTAGTTTGACAGTTTGCTTCAGTGAGTCCAGTTTTCTGCTCACTTACCAGCACTGAATTAGAGGAGTTTATCTTCGTAGTAATTAATGTGTCTTTCTTCCCTCTTGCTTAGAAAATCTGGGTTTTGCTTGGGTTTTCTGAGATTGGGCAATATACTTTGTTGCTTCAGAGCAACATAGACAGGGCAGGAAAAAGCCCCTCGGGAAGACGATGTGCCTCTCAGGGCAGAGAACTTGGGTAGGTGCAGGCTCAGAACCCTGCACGCAGCTCTGCTACTCTGGTCTGGCACCAGGCTTTGCTTTCAAAGCTTTTTTTTGTTGTTGTTGTTGTTCGATTCAGTTGTGCTCCTGCCCGTGAATACCCTCATGCTCAGCTTCTTTCTGTTTTTGACAGAGATGTGTGTGCAGACGCGGGCCGTGCTGAGACTGGTACCCCTGAGACGGTCAGCCCAGAGCCGCTCGCCTCTGGCCCCCAGCACAGGAAGGCCGTGTGGGCAGCAGGGGTTAAACTTCGGCTGAAGCACAGGTAAGAGGAGAGAAGAGAGGCTCTGGAGGAGGGAAACAGGTGGGGGACAGCGGAGAGGCGGCACAGGGAGGTGGGACAGAAGCTGGGCATGCAGAAGATGATCTCAGTGGCGCTCTTCACACTAGATTCTGAACAACTCTGAAGTTCTTGGGAAGTAATTCCGGGGTCCCTTAAATCATTCAATTTAAGCGTTTTGAAATTTTTGTACTAACATTTAGCTTAAAACAGAAATATGTATAGTCGTACAAATGTTTTTGTTAAAAATAAAGATACAAACACATGCTAGTTGAAGCCTCCACAGGGTCGGGATCATCAGTGTCTAGTCTTCCACTTTCATCGTGTCCTCCAGGGCCAGTAACGTGCTTGGAACTGTCATCTGCGATAGCAATGCTTTCTTCTGGAAACCTATCTGAGGCTGTTTTCCACTTAAGCCTTTTTTTTTTTTAACTAAGTAGTAGTACACTAAAATAATGATAATAGCACAGTATGGTAAAAATATAAACCAGTAACAGTTATTTATCATCATCGAGTATGACGTATTGTACATAATTGTGTGTCTTATACTTTTACACGATTAGCAGTCAGTGTTTTGCTTACACCAGCGTGCCTCACCGCACACTGGAGAGTGAGAGGTTACGCTACACAACGCAGCATTGCACGGCCGTGACTTTGCTCGGCTCTGTCATAGCCTTATGGGAACCACCATGGCTTACGCAGCCTATCGTCATGGAGCCGTAACTGTACGTTGTCAGCCTGTGTTAGCAGCTCCTGCCTCTGTCCTTCACCCAGGGGCCTCTGCAAGCCAAGTGTTACTGATGTCGGACTGATCCAGGGCCCTGGCGATCTTATCATTCAATTACATTCAGATCCTAAATGCCGTTTGTTTTGTTTTCTACTTTTTGTTTTGAAGTTATTTTAGACTCATGGAATATTGTAAAATCGGTGCAGGGATTCCTGTATATCTATCTCCTAGCTTTCGCTAATGTTTCCATCTTTGATAACCGTGGTACAAATATCAAAACTAAGAAATCAGCACTGGTATCTTAATATTAACTGCAGACCCCGGGAATGACCTTTTTCTGTTCTGGGGTTAAATTGTGTTAAATTGTCCTTCGGCCCCTCTAATCTGTATTATTTCCTTAGTCTTTCCTTGGCTTTTATGACTTTGATTTTTTTTTTTTTTTTTTTCTTGAGACAGTCTCACTGTGTCACCCTGGGTAGAGTGCTGTGAAGTCACAGCTCACAGCAACCTCTAACACTTGGGCTTAAGAGATTCTTGGCCTTGGCCTCCCCAGTAGCTGGGACTACCGGCGCCTGCCACAACGCCCAGCTATTTTTTAGTTGCAGTTGTCATTGTTGTTTAGCTGGCCTGGGGCCGGGTTTGAACCCACCAGCCTCAGTGTATGTGGCCAGCGCCCTACTCATTGAGCTATGGGCGCCGCCTGACCTTGATATTTGTAATGAGAGCTGGCCATTTATTTTGCAGAATGCCTTCTGTTTGGGTATGTATGATTTTTTTCATGTTTACCTTGAGGTTATGCATTTTTGGCAAGAATACCACATGAGTCTCGTTGCATTTCTTAGTGTGTCCTATCAGAGGTTACACAATGTTGTATATTTGGCTATGGGTAATATTAGCCTTGATCACTTGGTTACAGCCAAGTCTGCCAAGATTTTCTACTGTAACTTTCCTATTTGTCTCTTTGTAATTAAAATACCTTTGGGAGATCACTCTGAGGCTACTCAAATATCCAGTTTTTCCTGATACTGTCTTGACTGATTGTCACATTTATATATCTGTCTACATTGTGACAGTATTACCATGACTTTCTAAATTTGATTCTGTGTCCTCTTCATTCCTTCTACATTTATTACCTCTTAATTCTTCTGTGAGAAGAATTGTTCCTTCTCCCCCATTTATTTATTTATTTATTTATTCAACTACTGATTTATTTCAGTACAGATTCTTTCATATTTATTTATTTATTCATTAATTTTTTTTTGAGACAGAGTCTCACTGTGTTGCCCTGGTTAGAGTGCTGTTGCATCACAGCCCACAGCAACCTCCAGCTCTTGGGCTTAAGCGATTCTCTTGCCTCATCCTCCTAAATAGCTGGGACTACAGGCACCTGCCACAACACCCAGCTATTTTTTGTTGTAGTTGTCATTGTTGTTTAGCTGGCCTGGGCCAGTTTCAAACCCACCACCCTTGGTATATGTGGCTGGTGCTGTAACCACTGTGCTACAGGCACTGAGCCCTTCATATTTATTTTATTCTGTGGGTATTGCAGTTATTCAGCACTACTGTTACTTATCTTGTTATAGAAATTGTTCTGGTTTTGGCCATTGGGTGTTATTTCATGCTGACTGTGGTCTCAATCCTGTCTGGAACTGTGGAGAAAGGGGTGAGGTGGTGACGTCTTGTCCTCACACGGAGAGATAGCTGACAGGATTTGCTGTCATCGTCTTCTTAGGAGTCTGAACAGTGTTGAAGTGGGAGGTGGGTGCAGGGCGTTGAGCAAGTATAATTAACGACTCAGCACCGAGACCTCGGCTCTGATGTTGGAATTGGAAGGTGCTGGGGTCGTCCCATGAACCGGTCCAAGTCCAGGGTCATCTCATGAACCGGTCCAAGTTCAGTAGGTCACAGGTACGTGCACCTCCTCCTTCATGGAGAGAAGAGCTAGAAAGGATGTTCTCACTGATAAGACAAGGGAAAGAGCAAAAGGGAGCAGTGCCTCCCCTTAGGTGTGCACAGGGACTAGCCAAACAACCACATTACAAGGAGGGAAGGTTTAGTGGCCCAGGGCTTAGCATTCTCACAGGTCCACACCAGCTGGGCTGACTTCTCTCTGCTGATAGGAATCCTTATGCTCTAACTTACTCCAGAAAAACCTTCTCCTTAAAATCTGCCAAGCCTTGCACTGGGGTAGTTCAGTTGGCAAAGGAGACTTTTGTTCAAGCTGAGAAGGGGAAGATTTTCCAAGCCAGCGCTTTCCTCTGTACACTTCCACTCCTTCCTCACTTCTTCCCCCTGGTCTCCGCCACCATTGTAAAAACAGATCTAGTTATTAGGCATTCGCCCTTCCGTGGTGATAAGTTGTGTGCTGTATAAAGTCACTCAAAATGAACAGGCCCATGGGGGCAGCTCAGGGTCTGACTTCTGATTCATTTTCAACTGAATAGCGAGGCCAGCTGTGCTGACACTTTCCCTTGGCAGTGAGTCCTGCTGGTGCTGGTGCTGCTGACTTAGTGTCCTCAGGACAAGGTGCCTAGGAAGCCACCTCCAGACACTGTTGCAGGACCTCTGCCTCAGGTGCCTCCCAACCTGTGGGGAGCTTAAAGCAGCCAGTGCACAGCGGCGTCTTTGCATCTGGGTAGGGCACAGGCTTCGCAGCGAAGGTCATCTTAGGGGCCTTCCTGATTTCCGTTTGATGTGTTCTATGATCAGATCCTTTCTCCTGCTTTCCTCCTCCTCCTACTCACAGAACAGAAGTCTGACGTTGCTGAGCTGTGTGCTATTGCCCGAGGTGCGGTCCTTCTTAGGGCAAGCCAGGAAGGGTCGCCTTCTCTCTTGCCTCCTACAGAGCAGAAATTGAATTTTAATTGGCCAGTTCACAGAGGTGACTGTCATTGAGAGTTCCTCCCACTTGGCTCTGAGCTCTGCAAGTTCAGGGTTCAGGCTGTCTGTCTGCACATGGAATTGCCCTCCCACCTGGGAGGAGAAAGAGCCGCAGCAGGGCAAAGTGTCATTTGTCCCACTCCTGAATGTGACATCCACTTGGCTGGAGGTTTGCTCTCCAGAGTGTTTCCCGGTGCTGCTAGGTAAGTGCAGGACGATGTTAGAATGAGGTTCAGAACCTTTCACTGCAGGATTCTCCTCTGATGAGCCTTTAACAGGTGGCTTCTTGATGTCTTGATATATCTGTTCATAAAGAAAAATACCAACCACATGTTAAATTTAAGCCTGTTTTCTAAATTGTCATGAAAATTTTCATAATTTGAGTATCTCACGGTTCAGTATATTATTAATATTTCTGTTTGGGAGTTTTCAATTTCTTATATGGAAGTACAGTTGCCTGATTTCTTATGATGTGCATATATAGAGTAGCCTTTTAACCTGTTCAAATTAGCAAATACTTTTTATTGTGTACTTGGTGGTTTTGCTTTCCCATTTCCCTGGGGATAGTTCTGTTTTTTACTGAGAAGGGCTGTGTCCCCACGTACTAGGAGCCAAGTTGTTCTCTTTCTCCCTGCTGACTTTTATTTTATTTTTTTTTTTTATGGTACCTCGACTGATTCCTGCTCTGATGCTCTTCCTTTCTTCGTGCAGATCTAAGTTTCCCAGCTGTGTCGTCTTCCTTCTCTCTAAAGAACATTTCTTTCAAGGCACATCTACTGGCAGGAAATCCTTCCATTTTTATTTGTTTGAGAACGTTTTTATTTCTCTTTCACTTTTGAAGAATACTTTCCTAGGACGCAGAACCTGTGCTGTGGATCTCCCTCCCTTTAAATGTTTTACTCTGCTCTCTTCTTGCTCGCTGATTCTTGAGGAGAAATCGGATGTAATTCTTACTTTCCCCTGTTGATAAAGCCCCCAGCCCCCACCCACCTTCTTCCTGGCTCCTTTTCTTTATCTTTGATGTTCCTCCTGCCGTGTGAAAACGGTAGGCCTATGTGTAGTGTTTCCAGCATTTATCCTGCATGGTGTTCTGTGAGCTTCCTGGAGGTGGGGTCTGGTGTCTGACGTTAATTTGGGGGGATTTCAGTCACTGTTTCAAGGATTTCTTGGGCTCTTTTTCTTCCATTCTGGAATTCTCATCACATGTATGTTGCGTCTCTTGTAGTACCTCTCAGCTCGTGGATATTCTGTTCTGGAATATTTTTAGTTTTCTATTTTTTTTTTTTTTTCCTCTTTGATTTTTGATAGTGGAGGTTTTTGTTGAGATATCTCAAGCTCAGATATTCTTTCCTCAGTCCTGTCCAGAATACAGGCGTGGGGGCCTGGGGTCTTTGGGAAATCAAGTCTGTTTAAAAAAAAGTGAAGGAATAGAAAAGGAACCTGTGGGGATATCCTCAGTTATACAGAAAAGGTATAGTCTTCTCATTGGACTTATAAACATAGAAAGAAGTATTGTTTGACATTGCCAATTAATTGTACTTATTTAACTCCAGGTTAATAAGAAGGTTTAAATGCTTCATTTTGTTTTCCCTTATTTAAAATAATTTGGATTTAGCATTTATCCTTATATAATCTTGATTTGAAATTTTTGTTCACTGTCTTGCTTAATCCCAATGCTTGTTTGTAGGGACGCTTTTACCTAAAAGAAACATGATATGGAAACACGGTAGATGCAGCGGCACAGTAATGTTCTACATCTGCATCTCAAGCTGACTTGAAGAGAGAGTTTTTTGTTTTTTGTTTTTTTGAGACAGAGTCTTATTATGTCGCCCTCGGTAGAGTGCTGTGGTGTCACAGCTCACAGCAACCTCAAACTCTTGGGCTTAAGCAATTCTCTTGCCTCAGCCTCCCAAGTAGCTGGGACTATAGGTGCCTGCCACAACACCAGCTATTTTTTTTTTTCTGCAATTGTCATTGTTGTTTTTTTTGTTTGTTTTTTGTTTTTGTTTTTTTGTAGAGACAGAGTTCCACTCTATTGCCCTTGGTAGAGTGCCATGGCATCAGCTCACAGCAACTGCCAACTCCCGGGCTTAGATGATTCTCTTGCCTCAGCCTCCCAGTAGCTGGATTACAGGCGCCCACTGCAACGCCTGGCTATATTTTTGTTGTAGTTTGGCCGGGGCTAGGTTTGAACCCACCACCCTCAGTACATGGGGCCGGTGCCCTACCCACTGAGCCATAGGCGCTGCCCTGTCATTGTTTACTTGTTCCGGGCCGGATTCAAACCAGCCTGCCTTGGTGTATGTGGCCAGTGCCCCACCCACTGAGCTACGGGCGCTGAGCCTGACCTGAATATTACTGTGAGTGTACATTTTATCATTATACCATGTAAAAGGTAAAAAAGAAAATATAAACTGCTTATATTATAAAATACACTCATCCATAATGAGAGATTACAGGGCTGGTTTTTCAAGTTTTATTTGGCATTCTTTCACCTGAAAATGAATAAGAGAGAGCATTCTTCTGAGTTTCATGATATATTCCCCCAGTGTCAGGTCCCGTGTGAGCAGCGGTGGTTAAACTCCTCCCTGCTATAAACTTCATTGTGGGGACGTTGGGAGGTGGAAATCGAGAGCTGCAGACGCTCCGTCTTTTCACTGTTCTCTTTATTCAGGTTCTAGTTATATTTGTAAACTTGACTTTTATGAGCAATATCTTTTCTAGTATGACTTGAAAACAAAGACTCTTCTTTTTTGCCATTTTTTAAGGTTTTTCACCAGAATTAATCCTTTCTGCTCTTGCCTTTGTTTTCTTGTTGTTATTACTTTCTTTTTTGTAGCCTTTTCCTTTAAATAAAGAAGCAGATGGTGAAATAGGGTAGAGAAAAAAAACACAACACAATGCGTCAGACTTACTCTTCAGTGAGTTCCGGTGTGGTGGCTCACGCCTGTAGTCCCAGCACTCTGGGAGGCTGAGGTAGGGGATTGCCTAAGTTCACAGATTCAAGACCAGCCTGAGCCAGAGCAAGACCTCATCTCTAAAAATAGCCAGGCATTGTCCCAGCTACTCCAGAGGCTGAGACAGGAAAATCGCTTAAGCCGAAGAGTTTGAAATTGCTGTGAGCTGTGACATCACAGGACTCTGCCGAGGGCAACAAAGTGAGACTCTGTCTCAAAAAAAAAAAAGGAATTCGGTGTTAGAGGTTTTGAGAGATGGTTTAAGTTTGTTTGATGGACTGGTGTTCGGAAGAAAGCATTGTCCAAAGGTAAGGTTTCTTCCTCAAAAAGGGTTACAAAAATGCCACAACCCTTTCTTCATTTGTTTTGACAAATGCAGTTGAATGTATTCTTTGGTATTGTATGAAAGTTAATTAGCCCAGTGTTGAAGTATTTTGGTTGGTATTTGGACTTTAAACTCTCAAAAGGTAATCTTCTGTGGGTTTGTATGTGTGGTAGCAGGGAGGGCCTCATCCCATCCCTTAGCCTTGCAGGCCCCTGGGTGGAGGGGAAGAAGCTGTATACTTTTTACTGTGTGTTATTGAGCTCCTCCTAATTTTTCTCCCAACAGGAGTCTCTCACAAAGCCCTCAGGCATCTTCTCCCAAAAAAAGTAGTAATAATTCGGGGCTACAACAATCTTTCTAGCTTTCTGCAGCTACGTGAGCCTCTCTGAGATGTCGAGAGTTTGTTTGGGGGTGTCTGCCTGTGTCTGTGTGTGAACGTAACAGTAAACCAGCATGAAAGTGAGTCCTTTCACCTAAATTCCAGCAACATATTCTATGGTGCAGAGAGGTAGTAGGAAAGAAAATTCTAAAATCATAGTATCTGTTATCTAAAGAAATTGGTAGATTGTACCCCTGTAATATTTTGAAATAAAAGACTGATACATTTTTTTTTGCAGTTTTTTTGTCCAGGGCTGGGTTTGAAGCCACCACCTCCGGTATATGGGGCTGGCGCCCTACTCCTTTGAGCCACAGGCACCACCCTAAGAAAATGAAATACATGAAAAGCAATTAGTTGATAAAGTTAAAAAATAGAAAAAGAAATTGGTAGGAACCCGTACCTCTTTTCTTCAACAAATAAAATGCTTAGGGCTCGGCGCCTGTGGCTCAAGCGACTAAAGCGCCAGCCACATACACCAGAGCTGACAGGTTCGAATCCAGCCTGGGCCGCCAAACAACGACAACTAGAACCAAAAAATAGCTGGGCATTGTGGCGGGCGCCTGTAGTCGCAGTTACTTGGGAGGCTGAGGCAAGAGAATCACTTAAGCCCAGGAGTTTGAGGTTGCTGTGAGCCGTGATGCTGCAGCACTCTACCCAGGGCGACAGCTTGAGGCTCTGTCTCAAAAAATAAAAAATAAAATAAAATGCTTGGTTCCAACATGAGAGCTGAGAAACAGAAATTATTTGTCGATAATTAGAGTTTGTGCTGCTCTATGTGTGCTGTGCTGTGTATTGTCCTTGAGCTTCAGTGAAAGGCAAAGATAGATGCTATTCCCAGTCACAGGTATTTTGCAGTTTACATAAAATCCTGCCTGATTCATATGCAACTGTTGACGTGTAGGAAGGACAGTTGAATATTCTGATTCCTCTGTATGTGTCAGAGTTGAGCTGGAGGGTAGAAAGGAGAATATTGAAAAGTAATTTCAATCTCATCACCCCTAGTGACTAAGTGAAAAACACCCACATCATTGTTAGCTTGTCTTATAGTAATGTTTTGTTGCAGTAATCAATAAAATTTAATCTTCAAAATATGTTTTAGAATGGAGGGTGGGAGTAGATGAACAAGGGACGGAGGGACAGGTGTGAAGGAATAAGGTAAAGTGTGAAAGAAAAGGGTCTTTATTTTTTCTTTTATTTTTGAGACAGTCTCACTATGTTGCCCTCGGTAGAGTGCCGTGGTGTCACAGCTCACAGCAGCCTCAGATTCTTGGGCTTAAGCGATCCTCTTGCCTCAGCCTCCCAAGTAGCTGGGACTACAGGCACCCACCACAACACCCAGCTATTTTTTTTGTTGCAGCTGTCGTTGTTTAGCAGGCCCAGGCCGGGTTCAAACCTGCCAGCCTCGGTGTATGTGGCTGGCGCCCTACCCACTGAGCTACAGGTGCTGCCCTCAAGACGAGAGTTTATTATATGTTTATGGTAGCTAATGTTTGCATGACAAACCACTGGAAAAGATTCATACGAAACCAGCTACTGTCTATGGGCCATACCACCCTGAACACGCCTGATCTCGTCTGATCTCAGAAGAAATCAACTACTGAGGTTAGCTTTGGGGGCAAGAGAAAGGGGCGTGAAGGGGGAATACCATAAGTAAATACAGGGAAAATATTAAGATTTTTATGAATTTTCTAAATTTTGGTGATGAATACATGGGTATTTGTATTAATCTGGATACATTTATATATGTTTGAAATATTTCCTAATTCAAAAATAGATGAGGAAAAACGGAGGGAAAACAGCAGTGGCACCCCAAAAGAAGCTTTAAAAACCATGGTTTATCCCCAGCTGAGCACGTGGTGTCAGTAAGTACATCATGAAGACCCTCCATCCAAGTCCCTGAAATGTCCATTTAGTATACCTCACTTACAGAATAGAGCCATGTATGGTATTTTGTTTCTTTTTTTCTTCAGTTTTTGGAGGGCGTAGGGGGGTGGGCTGGAGACTTGTTAGGGTTCACTTCTGTTACGGTATCTGACAGGTAGATGTGTTAGTAAGTGGATTAAGAAATATAATAACATTTATTTTGTGGTGCTGCTGATAGCCTGGGTGTATCTTGTGTTCTTACACATTGGACTTACATCCAGCTGATTAGTGGAAAGTTGTTACAGTGTGACTGTCCCCAGAAGAGCCCATGCAAAGTCTCAGTCATTCACAGTTCATCAGAGAACATAACAAAAAAATTAGGTCTTAGATTGTTTTATTTTCAACAAGTTATGTTGTCACCTTCTCCATTTATCCAAAACTTACCACGCCTTTGAGGTCGTCTGAAGTCCCCCTCTACGACCCAGCAGCCTTTTGCTAACTTTGGACCCCATTCACATGAGCTTCTGTGCTTGTGTCAAAAATGCCTCCAAAGCCTGCATGGCCCAGTATGATCTAAGTCTCATCCCACCTCCTCCTCCCGCACAGACTCTGGTCACTCTGTGGTGTTCTTTGAAAATGCCAAGCCCGTTTCCCTCCAGGACTTCCTAGTCATTGGTTCTTCTGCGCCTCCTTGCCTGGTTGACTGACCCAACAGTACTCCGTCAGAGAGGCTGTCCTGACCTACACAGGGGCTTCCGCCACGCTCGCACATTACCAAGGCCCTTAGAGCCTCGGTGTGGGAACATACGCTGTCCTTCCAGCTGCTCACTTGCTTACTGCTGTTGCCCTGCCCTGCCCGTCCCACCTCACTGCGTGGTGCTCCTTGCTCAGAATGAAGAGCACAGGCCCTGAAGATGACGCCCAAGTTTAATATCACTGTGCTACTTGCTGCCTTTTTGATGGTGGACACATTGTTTTCCCCTATTATATACCTAATTTCCTCATTAATAGTCCTATAAGATAAATAATCTAAAGATGAAGTGAGGAAATACTCAGCACATGCCTAGACTGCTGCTTGGCACTCTGTGGGTACTCAAACATCTTTTGACTAAATGAATAATACTCTTGACTTTTTAAAATGGCATCTTGTGCATCTGAGCCTCCCCAACAAGATGATAAACTCCTGAGGCCTTCCATGACCTTGTAGAGCTCCAAGCACAACTTAGCAAGGGGGAAGGCACCTACTAGGCGGTCAGTGAATCCTGGTTGAAATACCTGAACTACTTGTGGTAGATTTCTCAGAAACACGCTTTGCATTCCCCAGTCTCTCTGTGTGAGGGCAAACTCATCCAAGAAGGACATCGTGTCACTTGCTAATTCCAGTTTCATCAGCCTACCCATCCCACACAGTTAGGCTTCCTTGTTTGTGGTTAGGAATGCAACAAAAGGGCTTTGTCTGAATTACACCCACACACCAAACTCAGTTTGCTGAATTTTAAAATTAAATACCCCTCTGACTCTTATTGATATGTTCATGATGTAATGTGCTTTAGGAAAATATTTCCTTATTATCTTAAAGATCAAAGTGGTCCCAAAATGTAACAAGCACGTTGTACTCTTTAGGAATGGGCTTATGAAATTTTTTTCATCATTGGAAAAGTCAGTGAACAGCTGTATGACTTTTTGGTTATCTCAAGATACGATGAACTATATTTTAAAAAGGGGAGGCTATTTTTTAAATACTTTGCAGGCTAGGCAAGGTGGCTCACGTCTATAATACTACCAGTCTAGGAGGCTAAGGTAGGTGGATTGCTTGAGGTCAGGAGTTCGAGACCAGTTTGAGCAAGACCAAGACCTTCATCTCTACTAAGAATAGGAAAAGAATAGAAAAACTAGCTGGACCTTGTGGCCGGCGCCTGTAGTCCCAGCTACTCAAGAGGCTGAGGCAAGAGAATCACTTGAGCTCAGTGAGTTTGAGGTTGCTGTGAGCTGTGATGATGCCATAGTATTCTACCAAGGTGACAGAATAAGACTTTGTCTCAAAAAAAATAAAATAAAATACCGTATATACTCAAGTATAAGCCGAGTTTTTTTCGGCACAAAACTTGTGCTGAGTTCGGGTTTTTCGGCACATACTCGAGTATATAGGTACTTTGTTTTTCAATAGGTAATGCGTGCACATGGTATAAAATTTGAAAGCTACAAAATAAAATCTAGTGAAAAGATGTTTTCTTCCCCAGAGACCATCATTATTACTAATTTCTTAATCCTTTCAGAAATACTCTTTACATTAACATGTATATGACCATGTGTCCCCCCCACATACTTTATGTTGAACAGTGTGTTTTGGCTAAATTTCCATATCAGTATGTATAGAGCTACTCCATTTATTTATTTATGTTATTTACTTACTTTCTTTTTTTTTTTTTTTTAAGAGATAGTACTACCCACACTGAAGGGCAGTGGTACCATCATCGCCCACTGCAGCTTCAAACCCCTGGGCTAATGCAAGCCTGCTACCCCAGCCTACCCAGTGGGGACTACAGGTGTGCATCACCACGCCTAACTGATTTTTCTTATTATTTATAGAGACAGGGTCTGACTATGTTGCCCACCCAGGCTGATCTGTCTCAAATTCCTGGACTCAGGTGACCCTTCCTCCGTGGCCTCTCCAAGTGCTGAGATGGCGGGTGTGAGCCACCGCCTCTGGCTTGCCATTCTGTCTAATGGGTGCACGTTGTATGGCTGTGCCTCACTGATGTGACTAGTCTGCTACTGATGAGCATTTAGGTTGCGTTTTAAGCCTTTGATAGAGAGGTCATTTTTTAGATTTTGGCTAGATGTTGCCAAACTGCTTTTCATCCAGGTTGGGCTAATTGACACTCCCATCAGCAAGGGCTGAGAGCTGGTGGGCTATTTTTGGTCATCCTTTTTCATTGCTCTTTTTCCTTATTTCATCACTTACCTCCTGTATGTACAATGGGG
Source organism: Loris lydekkerianus (assembly GCA_963574355.1). Lineage (NCBI taxonomy): Eukaryota > Metazoa > Chordata > Mammalia > Primates > Lorisidae > Loris > Loris lydekkerianus. The sequence continues at coordinate 12,979 of CAUYPK010124715.1, read as the reverse complement.
AAAAATCTCATGAAAGAAAGATTTATCTTTGAAGCCTTCTCCTCACATATGTTCTGCATTTAAAAGGAAGTTGTCTTAAGACCTTCTGATCTGCTTGTTTATCTCAAAATCATCCTTTCCTTAAGCCATCAGGCCAGTGCTGAAACCCAGTACCCTCCGCAGCACAAATAGTTGCTCTCCAGTCTCCTTTGGAGAGAAAGCTCCGGTCTTGGGTTTCCTGTCTTGCCAGTACTGAAGCACGTTCTTTTTCTTTATCTTTTCCATAGAAGTTATTTCGTTTGGACTTCCGTGCAGAATGTATTCTCCTTCAGGGCAGAGACAGTATCTTAGTCATTAATTCTTTTCAATGTCTCTTTAAAACAGCTTTTAAATGTTTTAAAACATAAGTTTCAATTCTTCTGGCCCCTGGCCCTCATTAATACGACCCCAGGCTCCCAGCACACTGCATCAGCCCCTCCCAGGCGTCATCCTGAAAATAGAGGAGTTGGTGCTAAGACCCCTCAGCTCCACCCCTTCCCCCCAGACTTGCCAGCATCCTCTGTCTCACTGGTTGGCGTCCCTCCTGCCTGAGATCATGCCCTCCGCAGGAGCTCTAGAATCCCTTCCCTTCACACTTCCTCGTGAATCTTTAAGTAGTGTCAGCGTCCTGTGTCCTGTGTCTTTAGCTGGGCTTGTGTGCACGCTCTGCCTCATGGGAACAGGGACAAAACCTCTTCCCTCCTGGGCCCCCTCTGGTCTTCTAGCTACTGCCCTCTTTCTCCCCTTTAGAAGCAAGTTTTTGCAAGAATGACCTGCTCGTGCTGGCTTTCCTTCATCCTTCATTTGTCTTTCACCCATCATCAGGCCCCTGCCCACGTCGCGCTGCTGCAAAGACCTGCTAGTTGCCAGTCCAGTGGACACGTCTACCCTCAGCAACCACCTCTGGATACAGCTGAGCACCTGGCCTCCCTCCTCTGCTCCTCCTGGGACCCTGGGACTCTACACTCCCCTGGTTTTCCTCCTGCTTCTCTGAAAGTGCCTCTTGGACTTTTTCTCAGCCTCTCCCTTAAGTTGTGCTACTTTTGGAGACTCATCCTTAAACTACTTCCTGTGTCTCTCTGTGCATTTTCCCCTGGAAGTTTCCCTTCTGTGCAAGGCCGTGGGTCTTGTACATCCTGAGTGTCTGCTGGAGCCCCTGCTGCCCACCACACATCTGCACGGAAACCCCTGGGCACCTGACCTTAGCAGACCTCAGAGCCAGCCAGCCCTGCCCACCTGCCGTTCTGCTCCCTGCCCTCCTCCCCTCTCCTTCCCTCCATCTGATCCTTCTTTACCTAGGCTACTGATACAGGCAGTCCCTGCGTTACAAATGAGATAGGTTTTGTAGGTTTATTTTTAAGAGGAATTTGTATGTAAGTCAGAAGAGGGACATTCACCTATTAAACTACAGTAGCCTCCATTTGCAAGTGTGAGTCATAGTCCAATGTTTGTAACTTGGGGACTTACTGCAATAGCCTCCGTTGCTAAGTGTGGGTCGTGCACGAGATAGGTGTTTGTAACTTGGGGACTGCCTGCACTACCATTCTAGTTCAAGCTACATACAGAAAGCCCAGTCTTCCTCCTCACCTACCCTCCTTCATCACTTAGATCCATCCAAGTGGTCACTGGGACCAGGGGATCCTGTTGCCTCATCTCTTCAAGTTCACTGCCACTGCCTTCCTGCCGGGCCCTCATTGTTTCTTACCCTGGTGATAAAACAGCCTCTTGGCAGATTTATTCCCTTTGTTACTGACAGTAGCTTCCTGAAACTCAATTCGAGCATGCTGACCCTAGCCAAGGTTCCTGGGCCTCCATTGCCAGGGGACACTGGTGAGGCTTCTAGAGCTCAGCCCCTTTGGAGCCTTCACCCGCATCTGCTCTTTCCCACACTCATCCTCTCCTCCCGGCTGCTTTGCGTTGCTCGCACCATGCTCCCGCCATCCTCAATATACAGGGCTGACGCCATACCCACTGAGCCACAGGCACCACCCTGTCCTTCTTTTTAAAGATCCCTGATAGGCTTGTCTCCCCAGTCAGTCAAGTCACAAATAATGAATGATAACAATATTTAACATTTATTGAGTGCTTGCTGTTTCCCAGGTGCATTAGCTCATTTTTAGTCTCGTAAAAACCTTGTGAGTACAGATGAAGTGGTATCCAAATCTGGTGGTATCCAGTTTGAAAATTGCAATGGAAGCCAGGTTTATCTTATCTCGGAGCTGATTCCTTCTAGCCTCTCTCCATCTCAAGAGAGATCTAAATTCCTTTCCCTTTTCTGGCCTGTCCAGTGCCAACTAGGAGGAGGCTGAAGCACAATATATAATTTAAAGCCTTCGGTTGAGGACAGCTGCCCCGAAGACTCAGACCTAAGTAACCTTGGATATGAGCTCCATTTGGCCTATTTAACAAGATTTTTAAAGGCAGAAAAAGGGAGACAGGGAGTGGGTTGATGCAGGCAGAACACTGATTAGCGTTTGGTGTGGGTTATAGTGTCGGGGGGGGGGGCATTATTAGGTTAATTTATAACTACTGGTGGGGCTAGCAAGCAGTGTCCAGAGATGAACATGTGGCTCAAAGAGGGGTGTAGGACATAAAAGCTGCCTCATTTTACTGTCTCTCTGGGCCTAACAGTTTAAAAGGACTTGGATTCCTTAGATTCAGGTTCTTTCCTTTTTTTTTTTTTTTTTTTTTTTTTTTTAAGAGAGAGAGTCTCACCCTGCCGTGGCGTCACAGCTCACAGCAACCTCACACTAACTCTTGGGCTCAGAGATCCCTTGCCTCATCGTCCCAAGTAGCTGGGACTATAGGTGCCCACCACAATGCCTGGCTAATTTTTTTATTTGTAGTAGAGATGGGGGGGAGGGGTGTCTCGCTTTTACTCAGGCTGGTCTCAAACTCCTGAGCTCCAGCAGTCTACCTGCTTCAGCCTCCCAGAGTGCTGGAATTACAGGTGTGAGCCACCACACCTGGCCAGGTTCTTTACTTTTCTCCTGAGCCACCCAATGATTAGTGCCCCTGACCGTGCACCTGTCCTTTGCTTCATACAAGACCATTTCCTGTCACCACAATGTCTCTTTACAGACTTGAAATGTATGTAATTTTTTTTTTGAAATCATCTTTTGTAAGAACCTCTTTTAAAAGTGCCTCTCTTGGTGTCTTTTTTTTTTTTTTTTTGCAGTTTTTGGCCGGGGCTGGTTTTGAATCTACCACCTCTGGTATATGGGGCTGGTGCCCTCCTCCTTGAGCCACAGGCATCACCCATCTCTCTTGTGTATTTTAAAAGTTATTTCAGATTAAAATGAGATTAATCGAGCCTCTTTGCATAATCTCTTCCCTTTTTAGATGAGCAAAGGTTTAGAAAGGAGCAGGAACCCGAGTCTCTTGACATTTGGTGTAATATTATTCTGATATACTTAATACACGAATTTTATTGGCTTTGGGGGAATTATTTTGCATTTTTTATCATAAAAGTTTATTTTTTCACAGAAAAGGTATAGATAGGTTTTTAGCCACAACGAGGCCAAGTACAATGAGTTGGAATAACTTACAGCTATTTTTACCATATCAAAGTAAATTCCTGGACCCTATAAAAGTGTTTCTAAACTACAGAAAAATTTCCCTCCAGTCTTACAGCATGAAATGCTTGCTAGATAACCTCACCCTTTTGCCAAAAATAAAGCACAGCCACTGTCTGATGCTGACCTTCTATAGCAGCACAGTCCTCCTTACCAAATTCAGTCTAGTACTGGGCTGGAGGACACCCACATTTTCCTCTTCTTGACTCTGCAAATTCTTTGTTTTCTGAGGGCAGGATGTTTAGTAGTTGACATCACTGACTTGCAAAATGAGAAACTATTTTGCAGAGCATGTTGTTCTCTAGACCGCCTTAGCAAGCCTTAGAGCCCCATGCACACTGAAGCAGCTGCTTTTCGTTATGGAGTTCTTACCAAGGAATTAAAATAATCGTGTCATGTATCCAGCATCAGGGTCTGGCAGAAGACTTCAGAAGTCCCAGAAAAATTTTTACCACATATTGGTGGTCCTTTTTTACATATGGATAGAGGCCAAACTCGATGTTAATAAAGAAGAAAACGTTAACATGTAGGAAGTCTAGATGAAGGTTATGAGTTCTTTATGCTAATTTTGCACCTTTTCTATGTAAGTCTGAAATTATATCACATAAGGAGTAAGGTTTAAAAAAATTAAGCAAAGAATGGCCTTGATTATTCAGAGAAGCAGTAAAATCTTTCCAATATTTACTTCGTTGCTTGTCAATCTCTGAGGAAGCAGCATTCTCTGCTTCCAAACTCACAAGTCCTGTCTGCGAGGAGACAGCCGAGCGTGCCGCCGCTGACGCTGGGCCGTTCCCTCCCCTGTGTCTCCCCAGGCGCAGTGAGCCTGCAGGCCGGCCCCCCTCCTGGCACACAACCAAATCTGGGGCAAGCCAACCCGATGCCAGCATGATGCAGATATCTCAGGGCACGGTGGGCCCTCCTTGGCACCAGAGCTGCCACTCCAGGTAAGTGGCCATAGCTGAGATTGAGGAGTTTCTTTCTCATGTCATGTTCCCAGAAAAAAAAGCGTTCTTTTCTGTTTTTAGACATTTTCTCACTTTCAACGACTGCCTTCCTCATGTTCTTAAAATGCCTAACATATGTGTATATGAGTCATCTTCATATCTGAGGCTAGATCAGCTTGAGGACCAGGATTATTCTGAGCACTGGCCGGCCATTGGGGATATTTACAGGGTCTATCAGTTCCCACTCAGACACTTCTCCATTACACGTGGGAACACTATGTTAGGAAGCCGGACATTCCTTTCCCTTTAAGCCTATGTGTCCTTTCTGCTGTAGTGAAATGGCATCTTTTTTATCTGGATGATTTTATTCATGTCTTTAAACTCCCCACCTGGTTTTTCTTCCTCTAATAGGACATCTTTATCCAGGTTAGCTCCAACAACAAAACAACTAATGCCTATAATCCCAGCACTCTGTCAGGCCAAGGCCGATGGATTGCTTGAACTCATGAGTTCAAGACCAGCCTGAGCAAGAGCAAGACTCTGTCTGTATTAAAAATAGAAAAATTATATGGGCATGCTGGCAGGTGTCTGTAGTCCCAGCTACTCAGGAGGCTGAGGCATGAGGATCATTTGAGCCCAGGAGTTTGAGGTTGCTGTGATGATGACATGGCACTCTACCCAGGGCGACAGAGTGAGACCGTGTCTCAAAACAAACAAAAACAACTAACATACTGAGGCCTGCTTAGTGCATACACTATCCTGGGTAACCTTTCACATACTTATTTAACACAGACACGACATTATTAATACCGTTTTGTAGAACAAGAAATTGAAACTAGAGAAGATTAATTTGTCCAGGCTTAAACAACGGATTGGTACCTAGTCAAGACAAATGCAAACCAGGTTTCAAAGCTGTTGTGTGTAACCACTGAGTTATATTTCTGCTTCTCTAGTTGCTGTTGTATCTGCCAAGGTTTGGTCAGGAGGAAGCAGAGCCGTCTTGAGTGTCGTGGGAGAAGGGTTTTATTGCAGCAGTCAGACCTCAAATATGTGAGAACTGGAGAGAAGGGAGCCAGACTGGACCACTTAGACGTATGAACGAAGGAGCAAAGGCAGGGCTCCCCCACACTGAAAGGCTTGGAACCATGTGCACGGACCTGTTCCCCAGGGAGTCAGACTTTATAGCTTATCACTTTGGGGAAATGCTTGCATAGGGTGAATGGTAGGAAGATGGGAAGGTCAAGAGAATAAGCTTCACTTAGCCCTTACCAGCAAATGAAGTGCAAGTGCTGGCGAGTGTGTATGGGTGTGCGTGTTGGGTGTGTATACAAGTGTGTGTATAAATGTGTATGTGAGTGTTTGAGTGTGTGTGAGTGTATGAGTGAGTATATGAGAGTGTGTATGTTGGGTTGGCGGGAGGGAAAAGGAGGGCAGCTTCTGGAAGGATTACTTAACTAACAGATGGTGGCTCTGCCTTGGCAAGGCCAGGACTCAGTCAGATCCCTTAATGCTCGTGTCCGGTCAAGACAAGGCCAAATCTTAGACCTCTCAGTGGTGGATGGTGGCGCACGAAACTGAACAGAGCAAACCTTTCTCACATGTTGGGGTAGGCTTCAGGCCATAGTAGAGACAATTTCCTGGTCACCCTCTTGGTTACAGATAGGCCTCTCCCTTGCCCGCATCCCTTCCAATTAACCTGAGAGAATGTATTGTTCCTTCTGCGCCAGCTGTGTTCAGGAGACGTTTCCGAGCAGGGCCCCCTCAGCACTCCCGTGAAGACAAACTGCTTTTGCTCTCAAAGCATGGGGGAGTTGAAGGCCTTTGGAAGTAAGATGGGGGAGCCTGATACTTTGAAGGAAGAATAACACATTTTAAGTCAGACTTAATTAAATCTCCAATTTACTACCTGCTTCAAGAGCTTAAGCAAATCATTTAACCTCTTTGATCTTGGGTTCCTTTTTTATAAAATGAAATTAATATTACCTACTATTGGATTATTGTGAAGATGAAATAAAATAACATCTGTGTAGTTTCTGGTACACAGTAAGCACTCAATAAATGAGAACAAATAATAATAATCATACTGAAGGCTTAGGCATGTCTTGAAATCTGGTAATGAACTTGAAGGTTAATGGCATAAACCAGCACGCATACCACGCACCCCTCAACAGTGGGATCCTTTTGCGCTCCTAACCCTCTTAGGAAGCCCTGAAACCGAAGTTGCACTGTGACCTAAAATCCGTGCTGACCCTACACTGAGAATGACTGCCCACCGTAATTGGGGAGGGGGCCTGACTCAGTGGGCCCCAGAAGTGCCGTATTCTGAAGGCTGCTTCCCGGCCTTCTTCCTCCCCATCCTGCCCCCCAGAGGCGTTCAGGCAGGTGGATCTGCTCAAGGCTGTGTTTTCCACTCCGTTCCTTGAATTCAGGCTTCAAAATAGTTTCTCCTGACACAAAGACTTGGTGCAAAAGCTCCGTGTGGGGACAAAAAGCAGAAGGAACGCTCAGATTACCCAAGATGCTGCCGACACGCGTATTCTCTTCTGCCCCAGCACAGATCACCCTGTGACCTGTTCATTCCATGCCTTAGGCGTGCACCCGGGCACAGGGCTTCACCTTGACTCTGGGGTCTGATCTTGGCAGCTGCATCAGGAGAAGGGCCCAGGTGTCTTTCTGAAGGGCACAGTGGCATCTAGGGTCTAGAGTGCCAAATCCGTTGGTTGGTATCCCTCTGCCAGCCTTACTGTAGTTCCAGAAACCAATCTCAGCCCTAAATCAATAGATCTGTTTTTAATGAAGAACGTGAGGGGAGGGCAGTGAGGGCAAGGAGTGAGGGGAGGGGACAGGAGTACAGAGAGCCTGAAGACATGGTCATTTAACTGTCTGCAAGCCAGGTTGGATTTGGAAGGTCTCTGAAATTTTATTTCAGCTGCTTCTTGCCAGACCCTTGTCACTGTCTTTGCTGCACTACAGAAACCTCACACAGTGGTTCTGAAGTATTATTGTACCTTAGAAAAATCCTTGAAAAGTCATGTAGCCTACCCCCATAAGTGGCCGAAATAACTACAAAATACTGAAGTACCAGTGCTGAGTAATTCCTCCATTCAAGTGTGCGAGTGCCCACTGTGTCTCGGATGACTTCTGGATGTTGGGAGTACAGTGGTAAACAAGACAGAAAAAAATCTTCACCTTATGACACTTGCTTTCCAAAGTGTGTTCCATGAAATAATCATCCATTGAATGCTCCTTGGAAAAAAGTTTCCAGCGTCAGGTAAATTTAGAAAACATTGTTTATTTTATTTCCCTTTGAGACAGCACATGAGCAATAAAGACTCAGAAGTCTTACAGTAAATAAAGTTGTTTAACTTATTAAGCCCAATATTTTCCAAACATACTTAATCATCTCAGGAATTAATATTCTGTGGGTACACTTTAGAAATGTTTTCATATACATTTTATGTTCTGCACTATGTTTTAAGTACTATTTAAAAATACTTTTATTTATTTATTTTTTTTTTTTGGTAGAGACCAGAGTCTCACTGTACTGCCCTCAGTAGAGTGCTGTGACATCACACAGCTCACGGCAACCTCCAGCTCTTGGGCTTATGCGATTCTCCTGCCTCAGCCTCCCAAGTATCTGGGACTACAGGCGCCCGCCACAACACCTGGCTATTTTTTTGTTGCAATTTGGCAGGGGACAGGTTTGAACCCACTACCCTTGGTATATGGGGCTGGCATCCTACTCACTGAGCCATAGGCGCCACCCTTAAAAATACTTTTAAATACACAAAGTAATGGTGTAAGAATACACTTTAACATTTTATATGCGCTTTAGTTCTTTAACACAGTAACGCCACACTAGAAAAAAAAAAGTTTTTTCTTTGGGGCTTAGGTTAAGATAGATCAAGAGACATGTGAGTTATATACACTTCATGGGGGGCCTATGCTCAAAACCAGCATCAGTTGAATGCAGCTCACGTGGCAGTTAACGTGTTAAAACTGTAGATGCAATGGAAGACTCTTCCATGTAAACAAAGTGCTGTGCTGTGCTGTCCAGCAGTGCTGAGTGTGATGAAGAAAATAAAGCAGAGTAACAGGAACTCAGAAAAGAAGAGAAGAGCTGCCATCTAGTTAGTTCCAGGAATTATCTCTGAAGCAGACTGGAATAAAGGAAGGGAGTGAGCCAGGTAAAGAGCATTCCAGGTGGTGGAAGAACAAGCACTAAGGCCGGGAGATAGAAACTCACCGCGTGGGTTTGTGTTAAGGTGACTAAGGAGGCTGCTGTGCTGGAGTGCGGTGAGCAGGCAGGGGCACAGTCAAAAGGGAGGCTGGAGAGGCAGCTGGGCTGTGGCATCCTCTTAATAGGAAGGCTGTCTGTGTGGGGGTTGGAACTCTTGCAAGACTGAAGACTTTCATTCTGAGTTGTTCTTACCCATCATTAAAAGTGCTGTCTTGAGCTTGAGCAACATAGCAAGACCCTGTCTCTACAAAATAGAAAAATTAGCCACACATAGTGGAGGCTGAGGTAGGAGGATCGCTTGAGCCCAGGAGTTTGAGGTTGCTGGGAGCTGTGATCATGCCGCTGCCCTCATGCCTGGGTAACAAAGTGTCTCGGACAAAAAAGTGCCGTCTGAGAAGCAGGAACAGCAGAGGTGATAATCAAAAGTGTTATTTTCAGACAGAAGTAGAACTCCGAGAGGCTGATATTGGGGTCAGTGTTCCTCTGTGGGCAGCTTGGGAATGGGAACCTGAAGGGACAGAGCCCTCCCTGGGGAGGGAGAGAGCACCTGACCACGGCACACACCATCCCTTGCCCTGGGTTTTGCTACCTACCATATCCTGGCATCAGTCTGGCTAGATACATGTGTAACAGGGCTTTCAGATTTCTACATACAACATTTTCCCCACTCAGTGTTTCAGTTAATCATTGGTTTATTCACTTTGGTTTTTGTGTGGAGTATCCTAAGTTAGGTTTGAATTATTCTTCAATGAAAGACTGCTAAAATTCTCAGGCGTTGGGGGCAGTATTAAATAGTGTTTACTACTGTGTGGAATGAATTGGTGAGTGAGACAGCTGTGTGGGGTCTACTGCTTCCATTTCCCAGGAAGTATTAGCCCTGAAAAAGAAGCACAGTGAGTCACGTGCGATTGTCCTCAGTGGGGTTTTGTGGAGCTTTTTAAAATACAACCCCTTTAATTAGAGGGAAAAGTGTCTAGCTGAGACATAGGCTAGGCCGTTGAGTGCCAGGTCTGGTTTTTCTGCTCTGGCTTGGGGGTTCTTCCCTTCCTTTCACCCTTGAAATGCCTGTCCCTCCTGAAGAAGGGTGCTCCATTCAATAAGTAAGTAGACTTTCTCCAACAGAGAAAAATCAGATTTTTTAGGTGAGTTGCTATAAATGGAATTCCAGCACAAGTTTTGATGCAGAGTAGAGCACTTCCATGCTCTTGACACGTTCTCTGGCGATATCCCAGCCATAAAGCATTATCACTTAACCCATAGGACACCACCTTTACCTTCATGAGATCTAGAAATGTAATAATAGCTCCATGAGTTTTAATAGTGCTTTAATGCCAATTCATTTAAAAATGGAAAATCTTAGACAAGAATCCTGAGTGACTTACCCTTCTTTAGAGAACAGTGAGTCACAAACGTGTGAAATGCTGGGATAGTTTTTTGACTCTTAAACCGCTTACTCTTTCCAATATAGTCTCTCCTCCCCTGCACACACACTATATATGGGGAGGAAACTTCTAGAGTAGTTTTAGGCTCATGGCAAAATTGAACACAAAGTCCAGAGACTCCCCACATACTCCCTGTCCCCCAGACATGCACAGCCTCCTCCCGTTATCAATACCCCCCAGCAGGGTGTACATTGATGACAGGCGATGAACCAGCACTGACACCCCATAATCACCCAAAGTCCATAGCTTCCATCAGGGTTCACTGTTGCTGTACATTCTATGGGTTTGGACAAATTTGTAATGGCATGTGTCCACCATGATAGCGTCACAGAATAGTTTCACTGCCCTAGACATCTCCTGCTCTGCCTTATCCCTCCCTCCCCCAAGCCCTGGCAGCCACCGATCTTTACACTGTCTCCACGGTTTTCTCTCTTCCAGAACGTCTGGAATGTAGTTGGAATCATACAGTACGTGCTCTTTTCAGATTGGCTTCTATGCATCTAAGTTTCCTCCCTGTCGTTTCATGGCTTGATAGTTTCTTTTTAGTGCTGAATAATATTCTGTTGTCTGCATTTACCACAGTTTATCTGTTCACCTACTGCCGGACATCGTGGCTGCTTCCGTGTTTTGACAACTGTGAATGAAGCTTCTCTAAAACATTCATGTATAGGTTTTTGTGTAGATACAAGTTTTTAGCTCCTTGGGGTAAATAACAAGGAATGATGTGATCCTGGGATCATATTGCAAGGGTGTGTTTGGTTTTATAAGAAACTGCTAAAATGTCTCTTAAAGGTGGCTGTACAATTTTGCATTACCACCTACAGTGAATGAGAGTTCCTGTTGCTCCATATCCTCACCAGCATTTTGTGTTGTCGGTGTGCTGGATTTGGGGCATTCTGATAGGAATATAGTTGTATCTTGTTTTAATTTGCAATTCACAGACAACTTATGACTTTTCTTTTTTTGCAGTTTTGGCTGGGGTTGGGCTTGAACCTGCCACCCCCAGTATATGGAGTTGGGGCCCTGCTCCTTGAGCCACAGGCGCCACCCAACTTATGTCATTTTCATGTGCTTATTTGCTGTCTGCTTTATTGCTTGTCTGCTTTAGTGAGGGGTCTGTTAATGTCTTTGGCTTATTTTTTAATTAGGTTTGTTCTTTAGTGTTGAGTTTGTATTGTTTTTGTTTTTGCAGTTTTTGGCCAGGGCTGGGTTTGAACCCGCCACCTCCGGCATATGGGGCCGGCACCCTACTCCTTTGAGCCACAGGCTCTGCCTTTAGTGTTGAGTTTTAAGAGTTCCTTTTTGAAGTATATTTTGAGTTTACAATTGAAGCAAATTTTAAATAATTTTGTTTTGAGGCAACTTTCTGGGGTATGCAGGATTGAGAAAGGCTTTCCCCTTTTTCTCACCAGGCTTTGAAAACCACCTGGAAGAACTTGCGAATGAGGTGGTCTTACCCTCCTAAATGTACACGGAGGCTTTGCTCGGGCTTTGGGAGTCACCCATAAGTGATGGAATCCTGGCACCCAAGAGCCTCCTGTCATTAAGACTTCTTACTAAGCTTCCTTCTCCTTCCCCCATTCCAATTTCTCTGTCTGTATTTCTCTCATTTAGCTTCATGTTTAGCTCTCTGACCATAAATGAACTGTCTCTAGGACAATTGAGAGTCCAGGAAGATTGCCAGGATGTAGCCTTCAATTCCATAAAAAGGGAAGATATAAACGGAAAACATACACGTGTGTACACAGTCTCCCTCACCCGTTCAGGGGTCTGTTCTCTTATTAAGCAGCTTATTTCACCTTTTCCTGCAGACATCCCCAGCAGATGCAATTTCAGTTGAAGTCATTCTTCCTCCTCTTCTGCTATTCTTTCCTCTCCCACCCCTCTCACTTCTTGGCACAGGCAGAATGTCATTTCCAGCATGTAGCAAATCACATCAATGTGCTGCCTGGGCTCAAAGGCCACGTGGCTTCCTTTGTGCTCCTGCTCCCCCTTCCTCTGCTTGCAGGCCTGTGATTAATTAGAGGCACATAGGTTAAAGTATTGTGCAGATATCCTAGTGACGACATGTAGGGAGGCTGAGCAAGGCCCAAATACGGCTTTTTACCCACCCTTCCAAAGACCAAACATCTTGTACCAGAGCATTTATAAGCTGGGTCTGTGCCTGGAAACCTGCTGAATGGTAATGGCTCAGTGGGGCTGACTCTTTGTCTCCCTTCCTTCCAGCTCCTCCACAAGTGACCTCTCCAGTTATGACCATGCTTTCCTGAGGCGGAGCCCTGACCAGTGCAGCTCCCAGGGGAGCATGGAGAGCCTGGAGCCCAGTGGGGCATACCCACCCTGCCATCTCCTTTCCCAGGCCAAGTCTACCAGCAGCATTGACCAGCTCAGCCACTTCCATAGCAAGAGAGACTCTGCTTACAGCTCTTTCTCCACCAGTTCTAGCATCCTAGAGTACCCACCCCCTAGTGTCCCCAGCCGGGAACGTTCGGGCTCCATGGACACTACTACTGCTCGAGGTGGCCTCCTAGAAGGGATGAGGCAGGCAGACATCCGCTATGTCAAGACAGTCTATGACACCCAGAGGGGAGTCTCAGCAGAGTATGAGGTGAACTCTTTGGCCCTGTTTCTTCCAGGTAGGGAGGCCCGAGCATCAGCAGGTGGTCAGGGCTACGATAAATGGTGTCATGCTCCTCGGGGCAAGGGAGCGCCACCACCATCCTGGAGCAAGCAGTGCCCCAGTTCTTTGGATTCTGCCAC
>CAUYPK010124712.1:0-15004 GCA_963574355.1 Loris lydekkerianus | reverse complement strand
ATTATTTTATAATATATATTTATATATTTATATTTATATTTATTTTTTTTTTTTTTTTTTTTTTTTTTTGCTGGGGCCCAGTTTGAACCCACCACCTCCAGTATATTGGGCCAGAGCCCTACTCCTTGAGCCACAGGTGCTACCTGATATTAATATCAACTTTCTTTTAGTTAATATGGTGCAATACATGTATCTTTCACTTTTCTTTTGCTCATAACCCTTCTATGCCTTATATTTATGGTGTCCCAAGCACTCTGATAGTAATCCAGTTAAAAAACTGGATTATTATTAATCACCTTTCCATAGTAATATAATCTGCTATAAAGAATAGTAATATGAGCAAGCATAACAGCTGAACAAAAATGCAACAAGTCAAACTGTACCATAAAAAATAAACATAGTTATTAAAATTTTGACATCCCTAAAGGCAAAAATTGGGCAAGCTAAGATTTTTTGAAAATTCAGAGATATAAATGTGCTTTCAAGTAGTTCTCATAGGAGGAAAAAGCTGATATATAGTTTTATGACTTTTAAAGATGATGTAATTATAATTACTTAAAAAAAGAAAATTAAATCATTTAAAAATACAAATATGCTAGTAAATAACTAAGAATACCACTCACTTCCATGTTTCTTTTCTTTTTTTTTTTGGAGACAGAATCTCACTTTGTCACCCTCGGTAGAGTGCCATGGTGCCACAGCTCACAGCAATCTCCAACTTCTGGGCTCAGGCGATTCTCCTGCCTCAGTCTCCCAAGTAGCTGGGACTACAGGCACCTGCCACAACGCCCAGCCTTTTTTTATTGTAATTGTCATTGTTGTTGGGCAGGCCTGGGCTGGGTTCGAACCTGACACCTCTAGTGTATGTGGCTGGCGCACTAGCTGCTGAGCTACAAGCACCGAGCTTCACTTCCTATTTCCAGATATCATTTTAGACAAAAAGCTATTTTAAAAAATTGATAATTTTAAAGATATTTAAAGTTAATTTAAAATATAGTTAAGCACTCTTAATTTATATTACTGGCAAGATGAATCCCCCAATACACAAATAGGTGCATATGAACAATTCAATTCAGTGCTTGAAAAATAAATGTTACAAAGAAAACAACTAATAATCATAGTTAAAACATGACAGCAAACTTAGACTTCCAATAGAGTGATGTGACTAATGTTAACACAAAGAGCCAGGGATTCAAACTCTAATCAGAGAGAATGAACAAGGTCCTGCCCAGAATAAACACTGCATCACAGTATTGGAGAGTATGAATCTTTCTCACTCAAAATTATAAACGGTGCTCTGAAATAGGTGCATATTTTTGTTAGAAATTAAAACATTTTTCTTCATACATGGTTTCACTATGGTGTAAAACTAACTACCATAACTATTAAATAAGTTTTGTAATGCAAGCATGAGGATTACCTGAGGCCAGCAGTTTGAGGTTGCAGTGAACTACATATGACACAACTGCACTCCAGTGTGGGCAACAGAAAGAAACCTTATCTTTAAAAATAATTAAAAAAAAAAAAAAGAGGTTTTCAACTTGACAAAAAAGATACAAATATCAAAAAAGTAAAAACCTAAATTTGAAGGAAATATTGAACTCAGGATCTATTTTCTCTTAAAAATCAAATATATACTCCTAATTTTCTTCAACGAAAAAAACCTAGAACAATTACCAATCTACTAGGGCCCCACTATGTACTGTGATTGCTAACCACAACTTTCTTTTCTTTTTTTCTTTTTTTTGCTAACCACCATTTTCTATTAAAAGTAACCAAGAACTTACAGAAACAGCTGATTTTAGTTCTAGGAAATGAAACTTACAAGATGAGCCTGGATCATATTTTTTACCACAAATCAAAAAAAAAAAAAAAAAAAAAAAAAAAAAAAACTGTCATAGATTTTGTGGGCACAGAAGCCAACATGAATGTTTCTGAGGCAAACCCACTCTTCTGGTAGGCCTATGTTCTAGGCCTTGTTTTCCAGTGTCTTATAGGCTTCTCATTCATCCCAGCCTATAAACATTGTTCTTTTATAGGATCCATCCTGGGCTTATTTTTATTGTTACTTTTTTCTGTCATTACTTATTTCCCTAATCATTTTTACTAACAGATTTTCAATACCAGGCAACTCTACTGTAACACAATTAGTTTCTGAAAAATCCTCATGTATAAAACTACACAGATTTTACAGGAAACAGAGTTGAGGAAGTCTTCTCAGAACCTAAGCAACTCCATAATCTTAGTGTTAAGAAAACTATGAACGTTCTTAGAGACCTATTTTAGATCACCTAGTCAGGCAGCTCAGTATGAGCAAAGGCTGCCACATTTAAACATTTAAAATACACAAAAATAAAGTGGAAAGAAGGACAATACTTTAATTAGAATAGGACTGGCAGGTGCCAAGACAATGCAGGTTGGAGTGCAATTATAAGCCAGCAGGCCTGCCATTAAATACCCTAGTTATCAAGAGTTGCAGGTTCACATTAAGGCTGAAGGTGCTGTAGGCATTTGTTTAATTTTCTTAAAATATAGAAAATAGTTTTTGCTCGTAGTACAACTGAGCCAAGCACTTTTTTCTGTTTAGCTGAGAATTTTATCTATTCCCAATATCCTACCTCCTCCTGCTTAGCAAAAAAAAAAACTACACATGTACCAAGACAACTTCTGCATTATTCTATCATCATTTCCTCATTTACTAATTACTTACAAGTTAATTCATATTACAAAAACATCCACTGTAGAGGATATGTGACCTACATGAGTCCAAAGTTATACTTCTTGCCCTGGTAGCAACCTAAGTTTTAGACTTGCAAAACCAACAAAACACCTTTGTTCAGACAAAACAGCCCCATATGGATAGCGCAGAGGCAGCTCACACTCAGCAATCCCAAAATCAAATTCATCTCCCTTCAACTCTCCTACCCTACTCCGCAGCCACACTAATCCAATCTAGAAAGATGATGTCATACTTTATTCCTCCACTCCCTATCTCTCACATACTATCCATCAAATCCCACCAAGTCTCCTCCTAAATCTCTCTTAAATCTAATTGTCCTCCCCTTCAATACCTTTATCCTAGTTTGGACCACCATAATCTTTCCCCAGGTTCACTGCAGTAGCTTCCTAAATATTAATGATTTCTTTACCTCTAATCCTACCCCCTTCCAATCTATTCTTCCCACAAGAGTCATCTTTCTAAAATGCAAATCTATTCCAATCATTGCCCCTGCTAAACCAACTGAAATGGCTCTCCATATTGATTTTGGGATTAACTACTTAACATGTCTTCTATACGAGGACTGATCTGGCTTCTTGCTTATCTCTCTGGTCCCAAAATCTAGCCCCTATCTCCTTCATGCTCCAATATTTAAGTACATTGAACTTTCCTCAAATATGCATTCTCTCATCTTGTTTTTGTTTTATTATTTCTTTCCTTTCTACCATGTGATCTCATCTCATTTTCACATACTCTATTATCTTCCTCCTCACACAACACCCTTCTACACTTCATCAAACTTGTATACAATTGCAACAACCATACAGCATTCCTCTACTACTCGCAACTTGTTCTTTCCTGGATAATTCTTCCTTCTTTAAATCTCAGTTTAAATGTAACTTCCTCCACAATGCTTTCCCTGTACTACTTTCATCACTGAATAACTCACATATACACATAGTTGAGTGGTATTCTTTTACATGTTTCCAGATGACCCTGGATTTGCCTATTTTGACAATAAGCTCTGAGAAGGAAAAAAACATGTCTGCTTTGTTCATCATTGTAGCTCGAGAGCCTAACCAGAATCTAGCACATAGTAGGCATCCAATAAACATTGCTGCTGGGTAACATAGTTGAGAAAAATATCAAATAATGGCTATATTCATAAAAACCCACTAGTGAGTATCAGACTTCAAATGACCACATATTCTGAGAGATATGAGTTCATTCTACAGTCAAAAGGAGCTCCCATCCCCCTTTCTTCTCTATGAAATAGTTTGATGCCTCAATAAGAAATAGAACCTTCTAGGCCACAAATCATCTAACCCAACATGGTGGGGGTGGAAAGATGGCAGATGAGAATGGCATGCAAAGGAGGAAAAAGTTCCCCTCTGTCCTTCTGACTGCTTAGCTGGAACCCCTGTAACAAAAGACAAACAAATAAAATAAAAACAAACAACTTTATTAATATGTGTACTTCATGAATACATGGAGACATTTAAGGAAAAAACCTTAAAAAGAGGCCTAAAACTCTGGTTTATCTAGCATCCTCAGAGGAAGAAGAATGTGGGGGAAGCAAGTTATAGGAATGTTACTAGAAAAAATGTGGTAAACAAGAGGAAAGTTTGTTTTATAGATTCAAGCTGGCACCTTCTCCATGATAGGAATCTCTAGTCTAGTGATTTAGTATAGAGAGATGGACACCTTAATAAATAGAGATTTCTTTTACGGTTGTAAATTTTCCTTACAAAAACGTAACTTGTACTGTTTTCAAGGTTTCTAGGTCCACAGTTTCTCAAAATGATCTTCTTGAGATAAGCCTTAAGGTAAGTGAGGTGACATGTTCTGGTCTTCTACAATCACAAAACCATTTTGCTAGCAGAGAAACATTAAAAACAATAGCATATTGCACCCATATTTTCAGTTGGCACTAAGAAACCAACTTTGTTTCTATTGTAAAATTCAAGAGGTAGTGGGTAAAAAGAAGAAAGTGAGAGAGAGGAGGAAAAGGAACCAAGGAAGAAAGAAAGGAGGGAAGGAGAAAGGGAAAAAAGAAACAAAATTCAATGTTTTTTAATTCAATTCAGTTGGCAGGGGGTAATGAATGTGGTACTACATCCTTAAATAAAAATTTAAGGATTTTCCTGTTCTATATTTATTTAAAATAATTTTAATTTTTAAACACATTTGTCTTCCCATTATATATTAGCTTGAGAAGATGCAACCTCATCTTAAAATAAAGGCAAAGAAATTAAAAATTTGTCTTCCTTGGAAACAGAACTACTCTTTCAAATATCTATATAAAAAATGTATTTTCCTTTCAGAAACACTGGAATGACATAATTTTACATAATTTTGATCAATTATGTGGAGAACTCAATGACATTCATTTATTTTACTGTACACCAAAATACTGAGTAAATGTTTGAATTTCTGAAACCTAAAAAATAATAGAATTTAGACCCTCTACAAAGCACTGTGCGACTCTGCATGGTAGACAACAAGAGACAATGAAACTGTCATTTTACAAGCCAGAAAAAAATACGGTAATGCTATTATAGCAAAAAGGAATGGGAGAATCAAGCTCTATGGCACCATCTTTTGGGTTGTACAAGTTCTTAACAAAATTCTCTTACATTTTAAGAAAAAAATTACTGACTAGAATCAAAATAAACACAAAGACAATTACTATTTGTACACTTTTTCTTAAGTCCTATTAGCTTCATCTATTCTGACTCTTCTGTATTAGCAGAAATTAAATGAGCAGAAAGCCAGTGATCTGTGACTGTCTTTGTACTTTGGGTTCCTATATAACAAACCAAAACCTAACCTAGAGTATAATTTTGTTAACAAATAACTGAGTTTCAGCCAACCACAAGCAGCCAATTGATCAGACATGCCCAAATAAGGCAAACACCTATCTGTAGCCAATCATATAATTTCTCTAATTTGCTTCCATGTTCAGCCTATAGAAAGTCAATGCTCATGATTCCAGGAAAGCTCTTTCAACCTCTTCCTGTTCCATATGGTACCTGATTCATGATTCATTCTTTGCTCAAATAAATTTTCGTAAATTTAATTTGTCTAAAGTTTTTCTTTTAACAGATTAAAAAATATATAACTATAAACAATTATATAATACTAAAATTATTCTAAAAATTATAAGAATGAAGACATTTAAATAACCATTTTCTGAACATCTTACGCAAATGGTTCCTAAAGTGAGTCTCCCTCCTCACAGTATCATCAGCATCATCTGAATTGTTACAAATGCAAATTCTCAGCCACACTCCAGACTAAACTATTAATAAGGGTAAGAGGAAGACTGTGTTTTAAGTCCTCCAAGTGATTCTGATATAAGCTAAAAGTATAAGAACTACCGTCTGAGGAGTTTAGAAAAATGCCTACAAGTGACAATGAACCACATGCTAGTCAAGAATCCATAAATCAGCAGTTCTTTTTTTTTTAGATAGAGCCTCAAGCTGTCACCCTGGGTAGAGTGCCATAGCATCACAGCTCACAGCAACCTCCAACTCCTGGGCTAAAGCGAGTCTCCTATCTCCGCCTCCCAAGTAGCTGGGACCACAGGCGCCCGCCACAATGCCTGGTTATTTTGGTCGCAGCTGTCATTGTTGTTTGGCAGGCCAGGCTGGATTTGAACCTGCCAGCTCAGGTGTATGTGGCTGGCACCTTAGCCGCTTGAGCCACAGGCGCCGAGCCAGCAGTTCTTAACTTTACCTTCATATTAGTATAATTGGGGAGCTTTAAAAATGCCTAGGTCTCACTTAATATCTGATTTAATCCTTACAGGAGGTGAGAAAAGCCTGGTCAATGGGATTTTTCCACACTTCCAATCCTACAGTGCAGCCAAGGTTGAAAGCCATTGATCTAGGCAGGGGTCCTCAAACTGTGACCTGCGGGCCACATGAGGTGGTGTGATTGTATTTGTTCCCGTTTTGTTTTTTTACTTCAAAATAAGGTATGTGCAGTGTGCATAGAAATTTGTTCATAGTTTTTTTATTTTTTTTTTAACCATAGTCCGGCCCTCCAATGGTCTGAGGGTCAGTGAACTAGCCCCCTGTTTAAAAAGTTTGAGGACACCTGATTTCTTAAAAGCCAGAGCACATAAAGAGCCTTACTATGAAGAGTTGTGTCTGAGTCTGTTTTCTGCTGCTATAACTGAATACCTGAGACCAGGCAGTTTATAAAAATAATTATTTTTTATAGTTCTGGAGGCTGAGAAATCCAAGGTCGAGGGACTATACCTGGTGCGGGCTTTCTTCCCAGTGGGGACTCCCTACAGAGTCCCAAGGTAGTGTAGGATATCACATGACAAGGAGCAAGAGTATGCCAAACTGATTTTATTACTAACACAATCACACAATAACCAACTAATCCATCAATCCATTAATAGATGAAACCATTCAAGAGGGCAGAATCATCATCACAGTTTAAAAGTCCCACTTTTGATACTGTTACATTGGAGATTAAATTTCAACCTGAGTCTCAGAGAGGACAAACATTTAAAGCACAGCATTCCACTCCTGGCCCCCCAAAACTCATACCTTTCTCACATAAAAATACATTCATCACTCCATCTCCAAAGCCCCTAAGTCTTGACTTGTTCCAGCACCACGTCAAAATTCCAAAATCTATAGTCTCGTATATAAGCCTGCAAAATCAAAACCAGTTATCTATTTCCAAGATAAAATGGTGGGACTGGCATAGGGTGGAGATTCCTTACCTGGAAGGTAGAAAGAGGCCAGAAGAAAGGTGGAAGTTCAAACCTCAGCAAGATAGGCATTAAATATTAAAGCTGGAGAATAATCTCTTGACTGTGTGTCTGCATTCTGTGCACACTGGAGTAGTAGAGGTAGGCCCCCAAGGCTTCAAGCAACCCTGCCCCTATGGTTTTGTGGGCTTGACCCATATTTCATTTCTCTCAGGTTGAAGTTGCACACAAGGGCCTCAAGATTTCTCAGAGAGGCATTGCAAGCTACAGACAGCTCAACACAGTTCTGGGGTCTTGAGGACACTGCCAGCTCTGACCCCACATTTGTGCTCCATATTGCCATGCTGTGGAGCCACAGATGAGATAATATGATGTGAATATTTTCTCAATTTTCCAAGGATAATATATAACTAGTACCATTCTAGAAGCACAATAAGAAGGAGAGAATTCATTAGAGCAATAGTTCTCAAACTTAACATGACTCAGAATTACTCAGAGGGCTTGTTCAGAGAGACTGCTGGGCCCTTCACTTAAGAGTTTTACTCTGGTGTGGGACCCAAGGATGTGTACTTTTAACAAGTTCCCAAGTGCTTCTAATGCTGCTATTGCAGGGATAATATCTTAAAAACTACTATCTTAGGTCTCAGGCACTAAAACTTCATTCTCTGGTGGAATTCTGGTTAGAAAGGCTGATGTAAAGTATATCTTCATTTGAAAGTCATTTACAAGCTTTAAAGTAAATACAGAAAACAAAGACCAGCAGCAAGAAGCAGCAGCGTCACCTTTACTTTGGCTATTCGAAACAGTGGTTCTCAACCTTCCTAATGCCGTGGCCCTTTAATACAGTTCCTGTGCATCACGACCCACAGGTTGAGAAACACTGATTCAAAACAACGTTATCTGAACTGTTTCACTGAAATGTTTTCTTTAAAAACAAACAGAAGATTCTTGGCTATTCCATATGTAAGAACATACAGAAATACTTTTATCAAACTATACATATCAGAGGAACTAAAAAATACGGCCAGTGAATTCAGGTGTGGTATGCTAGAGCAATGATTCTCAGGCTTCTATAAAGAGATGAAAGTTTTGCCTACTGACAGCCCAAAGGGCTTTTCATATCAAAACTAGTGTTTTTGAGTGATCTCTTGGTAAAACAAATATTTTCAACCATGATATGTCACCAGTATATTTTCTAAGCCCATTCATTCCTGAGAATATTTTTCTTTTACATTTATACTTAAAAGCAACTGAATTGGGTAGAAAACTTTTTGTTCTTAACTATTTCACAATTTTTCAACCCACTTGCTTCTGGTACCTTGTGTAACAAGGAATTCTGAAGCCAGACTTGTTTTTTTGTATATGTGAATCATTATGAAACTTTTGAGACGGACTGTGTTATGGTTCATTATTTTATTTCCTCCCCTCTGTTTCCCCACCTTTCTGCAGGAGTACTAGTAGATAGTAGATAGTACTAGTAGATATTTCGCCTCTGTGTTATTATAGAGAGGCAAAATATTGTGTTAATAACACAGAGGCAAAATATCTACTAGTATAATAACACAGAGGCAAAATAAACATTTTTCAACTGACAGAGAATAAAGAAATTCTCTATTCTACCTCTCCTGAAAATACATCATCATTAAACCCTCTCATGTGGTAAGTGTCCATCTTCCCTATACAACAAAGGAAAGGAATGCTACACAGAAAAATAAAGAAGAAGCTGAACAAACACGCTTACTTAAGTTCCCCTAGTTTACCATCATTGGATCACACCCTTTTCGTACAATCATACTTCTACATGATTGTCCACTGTTTATCATAACCAAGCATAAAAATAAAGTTTTCTCTAGGTCTTTGGGCCTTCACCTCTGAAGACTTCCATGTCATGTAAAACTTTGATTAAATAAATTGGTCACCCTCCCCTCTTGCTAATTTTTTTGTTATTTGGACACTGGCCATGACCCTTGAATGGGTGAGGAGAGGATATCACTTTTTCTCCCCTCTGTTGTCTTTCTAGGTTCAATGCAATTTACCATCTTCTCCATGCAACCCCTTTCTGCCAAGACAACCCATTCTGACTCCTCACTTCTTTCAAAGCTTGTCTTTGGTACAGTCAGTCCAAACATATTTCTGTAATTATTACACATTTTCTCCAACTCCACATCAAGTTGTTCAAGGTCAGTTTGCATTTTAGCCTTCTTTGTAATAGCATAGAGGCAAAATAAACATTTGTCAACTGACAAAAATGCAGTTACAGAGAACTTCATAAAGAATCCACTAAGTTAAATGCAGTGCAGAATCCATTAACTGTAAACGCAGTTACAGAGAACTTCATAAACACTTCCACTAAGATGAAACTTGACACAATCAAATCCCCAATACTGAGAATAAGGTAAAAAAAAACAAAAAAACAACCAGTCCAGTTTCTCTTCTGAAGCTGTTGGAAACAATCTACTTCCAACAATATTTATTTCCAAGTACAAAGAATATTCTACATATATTTTAAAAATTGTAATCAGTTTCTGTTGCTTAAAAAAATCTTCTTAATTCAAAACTTTAAATAGCATCTAACATAATTAAGAACATAAAAAACTGTTTTGGGTTGAGATAGTTTAAAAATGCCATAAATAAATATTATATCCCAAATATGCCAGGATCCAAAATCCACACAATTTTGTTTCACTGAATTTTACTGTATTATATTTTTCACCTCATTCTGTTTAATAACTAATTTTGGCACAACTCATTCATATCCATGACCAGAGTAAAAGTGTACCTACCCCGCCCATTGTAATTCCATGAATAAGGGCAACATAAGGTTTCCGGCAAGAATCTAAAAGAAACAGAGCTGTAATTTAGTTGCAATGTTTAAACTACATTCACTTTTTCCTAAAATCATATGTTATACAACAAACTCTACATATTCCCTAAGAAAATTTTGCAAGAAATATCAAAGAGGACTAAATTTATAGCTTATAAAATAGATTTTTTAAATGTCAATCCAAACACAATCCTATTATCATTTAACAACTCAACTTTGAATCTGAAATAAATGAAAGCCTTACAGAATTCCGCTATTAAGAAATATAACTAAAATCTACTTTATAAGCTACTAGTATTTACATACATAGTTGTACTCTAAAGAACATAATTGTTTTCTACAAATTCAAAGGAATATCTGGATACATACAGAGGAGTACAGCACAAAAAAAGCCTGGACTGGGAGTCAGAAGACCCAGATTCTTTTCTCAGCTTTAGAATTAAATTAACTACAATTCAAAAAAATTAACTGGCAATTCAACTGGGCATTAAATGGTTAAGTATATATATATATGAGTTATATATGGTATATTAACATCGGATATGTGTATACCACATACATTATATATTAGGTAAGTTTCCTCATCTACAAAATAATGAGACTTATTATATGGCTTCAGATGTCCCATCCAGCTTGAAAATATGGCTAATCATACAAACTGTTAATATTTTCCTTTCCCTTTTTTGTTTTTCCCCTCAGAGAGTGAGTTATCCAGAATAAAAAAATGTAAATCAATGAGCTATTACAGCTTGTTGTCAATACAAAAGCCAATATAAAACTACAGTTTTGATCCATCTAACAATTCTATAAGTATTATTCCCAATTAGTCAATGAGCCACCAAAGCACATCTCACATTCACATTCACAAGGACTAGAGGACTAGAATATGAAAAAGTTTTCACTCCCAAGATTTAGGACATACTATAGTTCATTTTATAAGAACACTGGGACCAAGATTTTTATTTTACAAGAAACTCAGCCATATAATCAGTTCCATAACAAGCAGTCAGACTACTTTAATCAACTTTATTTATGCCCAACACACACACAGTATGTAAAAGTTGAAGTAAGAATGCCCGCTAATATATTTTCAACAAATCACACGGTCCACCTTATTTTTGATTACATTTTCAAAGCTTACAGCAGAGCACACGTACCAATGGCATTGTTCAGCATATATTCTTCTCTGAAGAAATCTTGAGCCATCTTCTCTTTTGCCTTTCCGGCTTCTGAGATCACTGGAAGGAAAAATTAAAAATAAAAAGTTATTTTCTAGTCAATAATAGTCAAATAGATTAAAAGTATTATGATAATTAAATAAGGGAGAGTGGTACTCTAAAATGGCTTGTTAAAGTTTTGAATACCTGTGCCATGCCATGAATCTACTGTAGTCAGTCACAGATCCATAGTCTAACGTCAAAGCTTCAAGGCAAAAATTCCTATTCTTACTTTCTATACTTCTTATAAAATGTTATAGTTAAATTAGAAATTATATATTGCTACAAGCTGCATATTTTTTACTATTTTCTCTAGCACTTGCATAAGCATTTGCTAGACTTACCTTTCCTTAGGTAATACATCTTAATACAGAATACATTATATATACATGTGGGCACAAGTATGTATGTGTAGTGCTACGTTGTCTTCCATCTAGTTAAACATTTCTGACATATTCATTTTCCCATGAAATATTGAGCATGTATTGTGTACCATGCCCTGTTTCAGGTGCTGCAGATTACAACACAGCCATATAAGGTGGCTGCTTCAGAATTCAGACTAATGAAAAAGACAGATGGCTAAAACACACTTTGTGTGCTAGGCACACTATGTAAAAATGGGAATATGACATGTAGGAGCAAGAAACATGTAATTAAAAAGAAGGCTTTCCAGAAGTGGCAAACCTACATCAAATTTGAAAATGTAGGTAAAAATTTTCTAGAAAATGAGAGGAAGAAAAGTTCCTAGTAAGGGAAACAGTACCCTACAAAGGCACAAAAGCAAGAAAGAAAAAGATAAAATCAAGAATCAAGTAGTTTTAAAAACTAAAGGCAGAAGGGAAAAGGTAAAACTATAGAAGTAAATAAAATAATAACATTCTTATTTACTATCAATGGAAATGTGACTTCTCAAAGCCTTGACTGCAGCATACTACTGCTTGGCTTAATAAACAAATGCTCAGTAGCTATCAGCTGAATAACAAGCACTATCAAATGATTCACTTCCATTGCAATCTTCTGCTATCCAGGATTCACAACTCCTTCTGTACTCTTATTCCAGTCAATCTTGAGACAGCTATCAAAGTTTTCATCCATATACTATAAGCTCATTTATCTTTTCTGCCTTAAGTCCTAAGGGAATTATCTATTAAAATACAAATCAAATGTAACATGTTTCCTCCTTTATGCAAAAGCATTACTTAAAAAATTGTTGGCCATAGATTTTTACACTAACTTTAGAATGCTGATATGTCTTCCTTCAAAATATTCCACATGTTGACTTCAGTTCCTGGTTTTTAAAAGAAAAATATGACATATACTCTTGTCATTCTGTAACTTCCACTGAAAAGTTTCCATTAAACTGTAATTTTTCAACTTTAAAATGTAGTTACTTTAAATTTAATACACAGTAGGTATTTAAAATTATGTCTTGAATCAGCTTGTTTACTATTCCTAAAGTAACGGTTTATATAAAACTTCTAAATTTACACCTGCGGTGCATCTTACAAGGGTACATGTGAAACTTAGTAAACGTAGAATATAAATGTCCTAACACAAGACATAACTAAGAAAATGCCAGGAAGGCTATGTTAACCAGTATGATGAAAATGTGTCAAATGGTCTATAAAACCAGTGTATGGTGCCCCATGATCGCATTAATGTACACAGCTATGTTTTAATAAAAAAATAAAAATAAAAAAATAAAAAGCTAAAAAAAAAAAAAAAACTTCTAAATTTGGTGTGCAAGCCTAAAATTGTTATTTTAATACAATAACACATATATAAAACTTAAAAAGGGGGAAAACCATCCTTAGACCTTACCAATTCCATAAGAAATCAAATATATAAAAACGGTTTTCAATATACTATACAGTTGACCACTCCCTACGTTGACCACCTCTTTACGTTGACCTAATTTTCACAGACTGAACATGAAACACAGGGGCATATCAGTAGCATAGGTAAATGTGCACACATTGTAAAGGCCTGAACAATTAGAAAAAATAAGGAGAATTTATCCTTTTATTTATCCCATTATGTTTAAACATATGTAAAAATACAATTATAATAGGATAAATGCTATCACTAAGCATATGGAGGGTGCTTGCTTTCAAATCATGAATACTAGGAAAGCATGTGAAATAGTTATGGAAATATGAGAGTATGTCATACTTAGAGAATGGTAAGTAACTCAACATGGCCAGATTATCTGATTATGTTTCTAATATAAATATTAAATATCAGTTAGCCTGAACTATAAAGTAGACCCACATAACATAACTGGACATTTTATTTGTGATGATTCAGAGATGTTAATTACTCAATGATGATTCAAATTTAGATATTTTGTGTCTAAACTTCACAAATACACATATGTAATTTTTAAAAAATCACTATTCTCCTCGTTTTCTAATATTAACTACAAAAAGTCTTTACACTTTTGTTTTTTTATAGGTTAAGCATATAAACTTTTCATAAGAATATATTCACTTCATAACAAAAATTCAAAAAAGTAAAGCAAATTACAAATTACTACAAAAATATACCAATACTTTATCGGTCCTAGTAGGAAAAAAAAGAATTTAAGTGAGGACAGAAAAGGTTTTTACCTCTGACATCACCCCCAGCACAGAAGGCCTTTCCTCCAGTTCCCTTTATAATGATCAGAAAAGTTTCAGGATCTTGTTCCCACTTCTATCCAAACATAAAAGACAACAGTACAAGCATATTATAAATACAACTTATTAAAAATATATGCATATTCACACATACATATACATTCACACACATATGGATGCACATACATATATATACACACACGTACATCACTTTCTAAAGCATATCCAGAAGAATGAACCCTATACCATTCCTTATTGAAGAAACTTCATTATCTAAGATAAAGTAGAAGCTATTCCAACAAAGTTAGTAAATGAGTCTATTTTGTGATCCAAATTTCAAGACACCACCTGAAATCTTTGCCATAACTTTGAGATCAAGGTAAACAAATAGGGTCTTCATAATGTTACATAAAATTATAAATTTGGAGAACAATCCAAAACTGCTAATAAACAGAGCAATGACCTTTCTACTCTGGTGATTACAAGATTCTTTGTCCTATTGACAAATTTGGTCTATTTTATTTTATATTTTTATTAATATTAAATCATACATTAATGCGATCATGGGGCACCATACACTGGTTGTATAAACAACACATTTTCATCACACTGGTTAACATAGCCATCCTGGCATTTTCTTACTTATTGTGTTAAGACAATTATATTCAACATTTACTAAATTTCACATGTACCCTTGTAACATGCACCACAGGTGTAATCCCAACAATCACCCTCCCTCTGCCCATCCTTCCCCCTTCCTCCCTTCCTTCTCCCCCTTCCCCGTATTCACAGGTTATAACTGGATTATAGCTTTCATATGAAAGCTATAATTTAGCTTCATAGTAGGGCTGAGTACATTGGATACTTTTTCTTCCATTCTTGAGATACTTTACT
>CAUYPK010124711.1:0-49626 GCA_963574355.1 Loris lydekkerianus | reverse complement strand
ATGTAGGCCCGTCCACAGGGGATTTTCTAGAATTTCTTTTCTTCTCTTTTCTAGATCTTCTTGGAGTGTTTTGATCTTGTTTTGCACGATCTCAGATCTGTTGGCATAAAAGTAGCACTTCTCGGTTGCCGGCGTGATTAGATCGATTGAACACATGCAGCCACTTGCCAGTTTTCCACTGTTTTTGTCCTCCTCCTGGGGTCCAGAAGTCCCTTGTTGGCTCCCTGTATCCTCAAAGGGATGATCATAGGCAGATCCCACCAGCCAGAGATGTCGAGTCTTGTCTCCCCAGATTCCCCGTGCCCAGTTGCAGGGAAGCTGTTACTCAGCCGCCATCTTTAACCCCTCCCTTTTTTTTTTTTTTTTTTTTTTTTGAGACAGAGTCTCACTATGTTGCCATCAATAGAGTGCTATGGCATCATAGCTCATAGCAACCTCAAACTCTTGGGCTTAAGCAATTCTCTTGCCTCACCTTCCCAAGTAGCTGGGACTACAGGCACCTGCCACAGCACCCAGCTATTTTTTTGTTGGAGTTGTCATTGTTATTTAGCAGGCCCAGGCTGGGTTTGAACCTGCCAGCTTCTATGCATGTGGCTAGTGCCGTAACCACTGTGCTATGGGCACTGAGCCAAGAGTGATATTCTGAGCATGGCTACTGAACTCCACCAAGTCCTGCAAAGGTCAGGTAGCCTCCCCAGGAACAAGCAAGAGTAGAGCATCTCTGGGGCTGTCTGTTTTGTTTTGTTTTGTTTTGTTTTGTTTTGTTTTGTTTTGTTTTGTTTTGTTTTGTTTTGTTTTGTTTTAAGACAGAGCCTCCAGCAGTCACCCTGAGTAGAGTGCTGTGGCATCATAGCTCACAGCACCCTCCAACTCTTGGGCTTAAGCAATTCTCTTGCCTCAGCCTCCCAAGTAGCTGGGACTACAGGTGCCTGCCACGATGCTTGGCTATTTTTTGGTTGCAGGCGTCCTTGTTGTTTGGTGGGCCTGGGCTGGATTCAAACCCGCCAGCTCAGGTGTATGTGGCTGGTGCCTTAGCCGCTTGAGCCACAGGCGCCAAGCCTGCCTGCTTTTTTTTTTGAGACATAGTCCTGGTTAGAGTGCCATGGTATCCTAATTCACAGCAAACTCAAACTCTTGGTTCCAAGCAATCCCCTTATCTCAGGATTGAGTAGCTAGGACTATAGGCACTTGCCACAACACTGAGCTAGTTTTTCTATTTTTAGTAGAGGTGGAGTCTCACTCTTGCTCAGTCTAGTTTCCAACTCCTAAGCTTAGGTGATCCACCCTCCTCAGCCTCCCAGAATGCTAAGATTATAGGCATGAGCCATTGTGCCTGGCTGGGCTGCCTGCTATTGATGGACTTGTTGGGAGAGGTGGCTAGTGACCAGCCCCATCTCTGCCCACTCCTTCAAGGAAGGAGGGAGCAGGAAATTCAAAATGTCCAGGCTTGACCACAAAGGTGGTGTTCAAGGAATGGTGAAGGAATCTTGTCAGGGGGTGTCTCCTGAGTGTGTGTTCCACACATCTTCTCATTTAATCCTCTCACCATCCTTGAAGGAGAAGTTTAAGGAGGGTGCTCCAGTTATGATTGGACACATTTATTAGGGAGAGGTGACTGGTTTGGTGGCCAATGCTCAGGTTAGCTTTGTGAGGGCTGGCCCTTGTGTGCTGGTCAGCTATGGGCCAGCACAGAACCTCGTGGGCAGATGCAGCACCAGGTCCTTGCAGAGTTCCTGGCTAATGTGCTGATGACGCAGAAACCTTTCCTTTTGGCAATAGGAACCCTCTCCATTCCTAGCTGCCGTGGGCTCGAGTCCCTAGATGTGTCCTGGCAGATGGGGGAGTTGTGTGGGTGAGCTTCTGGCATGATCATGCTAGAGTCCCTGGCACCCCATACGGAGTCATCCACCTCTAGGGCACTGTAAGCAAGGATAGCATCTGGGAATGCTAAGGTGATGAACCATTTCCTCAGCCACCCTGACTGTGACTTTGACTTTTCATATGACTGATGATGCACAGGAAGTGGGTGGTGCCAGAGCCTCTAAACTGGACACCCGGGGCTTTCCACCTCCTGGCCCCAATGTGGCTTGGCTTTCCCTTGTACTGGCATCTGATAGGTGCCTGACATGGCCGGGGATGGGCTTTTCTGTGTGGGCACCAGGCTAGTCGCCCATCACTGGGAGTGACAAGTCTTAATTCTCTTCGGAGAGGGAAGAATGGTTAATTGGGTGGCATTTTTTGTTAGAGTGCTTTCCCTATTGTGTAGCCCCAACCAATTTTTGTCCCTCACCCAGGCAAGTGTCCACTTGATCTCTTCTGGCTCTCATATCCCACTACCTTCTGAGTTAGCTGTCTGGCCTTATGGTAAAAGTGACAACTCTCACTTCACATTTGAAGCCTCTCAACAGGCCCGTCCAGAGAGGGGTACCTGTTCATAGCTCTGGGGTCATGTTTAGAAAATTGCTCACCTTGGCTCCAAAAGCAGAAGTGGGATGGGCGGCGCCTATGGCTCAGTGAGTAGGGTGCCATCCCCATATACTGAGGGTAGTGGGCTCAAACCCAGCCCCCGCCAAACTACAACTAAAAAATAGCTGGGCATTGTAGCGAGTGCCTGTACTCCCAGCTACCTGGGAGGCTGAGGCAAGAGAATCACCTAAGCCCAAGAGCTGGAGGTTGCTGTGAGCTGTGACTCGATGTCACTCTACTGAGGGCGATAAAGTGAGAGTCTGTATCTAAAAAAAAAAAAAGAGCAGGAGTGGGGAAGGGGATGTCAGAAGCAGAAGGTGTTGGAGCTGAGGGGGAGCTGGGAGGGGTGGCTGACTGAGAATTAGTGCTACGTGATTGGATTGGGTACCACCTCAGGAAAGAAAAGGTAGCTTAACCATTGCAGATAACCTGCTTGGTGGCTTGGTGCTCACCTGGGTATCCCCAGAAGAAAGAAGTGAGCTTCTGAGAATGTTATCCACAAGACCACAGGCCTTCCTTTAGCCTTTCAATGCCTCAGTTTCTCAACCCTCATGGGGAGTTTACTATATCTATCTGTGGGTTGTAATTTTGGAATGTTTCTTAATGAGTAGACATCTAGAGCCCTTTGACAACAGTGGCTTATCTTTCCCCTACCATTCTGTAGAGAAGAAATCAGGGTCTAAGGAGGTGAGTAGGCCTTTGTTAATTATTTGGTAGCAAGTGGATGGTGTTTGTCCTTTCCAGAGGATAGGAAGGTAGCACCATGGTCATAAGCCATAAAATATTCTGCTTTTCACCCCAAACTGCCTTTTTGCATACATATTTATATACACATACTTAAAAGGTACACATCTCATATACACACATAGGCTTTTAATTGTGTTTTGAAAAAATATCCGCCATAAATGGATAAATAACTTCAGAGGTACCTTACAAGTCTGTAATTTTCTTGGACCCACTTTTAACTTAATAGCACGTGGAGGAACTTAATAGAAGATAGGGAGGTGTCACTTTGCAGCACTGCTAATTCCAGATGTTCAGCAGCTTAGTTTACTGTTGCTGCTGTAAACAAGAGTAGTAGTGACTTGAAATAATCTTCTTACAGTTCTCTGGAACAGAAGTTGTAAAGTCAGGGTGTTTACAGAGCTATATTCTTTCTGGAGGTTCTAGAGAAGAATCCATTTCCTTCTCATTTCTAGCTTCTAGAGGCCGCCTGTGTCCCTTGATTCCTGGACTCTTCCTCCATCTTTCAAAGCCCCTGGTGTAGCACTTGCCATTTTATGAGGACCCTTGTGATTACATTGGGCCCATCTGGATAATCTTCCCGTTTCAAGAGCTTTAACTTGATCACTTCTGCAAAATCTTTTTTACCGTAGAAGGTGATATAGTCACAGGTTTGTGGGGATTAGGTCATAGACATCTTTGGTGAGCCTTATTTAGCCTTCTTTGAGTACTGTGCATTTTCTTCCTTTGGACAAATCTATATAAATTGATAAATCATTGAAAGAAATAGGAAAACTTTCCTATTTCTTTTCCAGCCATACTGAGTTGATGGTGAATCCTGAATTGACCCTAAATAAATTTTTGGGTTTTATTGATCTCTTTGGTTTTGTAAATTAAAAATGTTTATTTATAGGCAGAGTTTAAAATCTAAAAATTCTATGCTACTTTTGTCAAAATATATATTTTGAAGAAAGGTACTTAAAATACTTAAATTTTTATTTTAAGCCTTTGAAAATTTAGGCATCTGTTGTTTTCTTAATGGTTGTAAACTCCCTTACACTGGGACAAAAATATCTCCTAAATATCCTTGAGTCACCAACTAAGTAGGAAATGGTTCTTCCTGGTGATTTCATAAGTTTTTATAAATCAAATGGCTGAGTTATTGTTAGGTTTTCTAAAGTATCTACTGCTTCACTCTGAGAAAGTAAAAAATAAAAACCTTTTATCTTATGTTTAGCACTTTCAGGCGTCCTCAAACTTTTTAAACAGGGGGCCAGTTCACTGTCCCTCAGACTGTTGGAGGGCCGGACTATAGTTTAAAAAAAGAAAAACTATGAACAAATTCCTATGCACACTGCACATATCTTATTTTGAAGTAAAAAAAAAACCAAACCAGAAACAAATACAATCACACCGTCTCATGTGGCCCGCGGGCCTCAGTTTGAGGACCCCTGCAGACAGTAAAGTTTACATAAAAGAACTGTCCCAGTGTCATCCTTGTGTGAGACAGAGGTGGGTTGGTTTCTGGGGCACAGACATTTATATGTTCTTTATTTTTCTTTTGTAAGAGACAGAGTGTCACTTTATCATCCTAGGTAGAGTGCTCTGGCATCGCATCACAGCTCACAGCAACCTCCAACTCCTTAGAAGATTCTCTTGCCTCAGCCTCCCGAGTAGCTGGGACTACAGGTGCCTGCCACAACGCCCGGCTATGTTTTCTTGCAGTTTGCCCGAGTCCGGGTCTGAACCTACCACCCTTGGTATATGGGGCCAGCACCCTACCCACTGAGCCACAGGCACTGTCCCATGTATGTGTTCTAATGCACCCACCTAAACCACTTCTCAGACTCCTGATATGCTGTGCACTGGGGGAGCTAGTCAAGAGATCATGTGGCCCCTGCTCCAAAAAGCTAATAGTTTTGGGGAGAAGGGGCAGGAACAGTCCCAGGAATATTGACTGGGATGGAAGAGGCTTGGGAGGCACCAGGCAGTGGACAGTAAATATGGGCAGTGTAATAGGGGAGGCCAAAGTATGTTATGGGAGACTTAAAGAGGCAGGCATTGGTGGGCGCCAGCCCCATATATCAAGGGTGGCGGGTTCAAACCTGGCCCTGGCCGAATTGCAACAAAGAAAATAGCTGGACGTTGTGGTGAGTGCCTGTGGTCCCAGCTACTCGGGAGGCTGAGGCAGGAGAATGGCTTAAGCTCAGGAGTTGGAGGTTGATGTGAGCTGTGATGTCAGAGCACTCTACCAAGGGCGGACAAAGTGAAACTCTGTCTCTACCAAAAAAAAAAAAAAAAAAGCAGGCATTGGGATTGGATCATGATGCCTTGGCACAAGGGGAAGACCTAGTGGGCACCACTAGCCTGTGGGCGTACTTCCGGGGGACCCAGATGACTCTTGGGGGAGGGTTGGAATAGGCAGTGGCTTTTCTGGGCCATGTGCTCCCATGGCCACGTGAGCAATGGACTTGGCTTTAGGGCAGGCTATACTTACTGGCCAAGCAGCATTGAGGAGAGCCCTACTCTGTCCTCTGGCATCCCAGACTCCTGGCAATTCTTATTGTGCTACACAGACACAGGTTATGTGGTACTCTCCTAATAGTAATTACAGTCATTTACTGTCTTCCATGTGAGAAGTCTCCATGGAGGAGTGGGGGAAAGAGAAGACTACTGTGACTGGTATGGCCCATGGGTGTAGATCCTGAGTTGAGGAAACTGGTGGGCATACCAGGGCCTTCAGGCATACATAGTCTGAGCCAGAGCTAGCTAGATAATTGTTCCTCACTGCTGTTGGCTGCCTTTCACTCTGTAGGCTTCCACAGGCCAAGGGAATAGCTGCTGCCCTCAGGAGCCATAGGGCCTCCTGAGTTGATGCCCAAGGAGAGGCCTTGACTGCAGTAGCCTCATCAGCCTGCTTCTTGGTGGCAGAACGGGCATCACTGTGCCCTGAAAGAGTTATTTCCCTGATATCAACTGATTTGTATGCCCCCTAGTAATAGGAAGGCCTCTCCCACTGCTGGGCCTGGTGGCCTTAGGATGCTCAGACCAGCAGCCGGTCTCCTGAGCCAGGCAGTTCCATGTCTTTCGGAAATTGGGAAGATGAGAACTGAGCTTGCCTCCAGGTATGGGCCTTTTCCCTTCTAAAGGCAGTTTGGAGCAGTTCCTACAATGGTTTCCTTGCGATGCATGAAGGGACATCAGGACTCTGGGCCCTCTACCCACCTCTGAGGGCCATTCAGCTTTGGCCTGTTTCCAGCCATGGGCTCTACAGAATCCTTGTTTAACCAGAGGCTTCCTAGATAAAAGGCATGAAAGCTCAAGGATACACAAGGCCTGGGATGGATGCTGTGACTGTGAAGGGCAACTTGCCCTTGAACTCACTGGTCCAAATGCAGAAAGAGTTTGGGCTCATGGTTCGGTCTGCTCCATCTTTCCAGTCATGCCTTCTACCTCCTTTGTTAGCCTGTGGCCCTGTCATCCATGTGTTCTCATCCTGACGCTTGCTCACAGCCTGCTCACATCTGTGCCTGCACCCTGCCCATAGGTACACGTATGCTGTGATTGATCAGTCTGCCATCCAGTGCCTAGCACACACTGATCTATCCTCCCAGGGGAGCACTTCTACCCTTGTGATGGGAGGGATATGCTTAAGCATGTTCCAGTGGGCATGCTGCTCATACCCTGAGGAGGCAGGCAGGTGCTGGGAAGCTGCCTAGAGGGGCTCCTTGGGGAGTAGACCTGCCTGTCAGCCTGTCAGCTCAGCACCCTGTGTGGGTCCTGGGCTTGCCATGGCCCTGTGGGCTCCCTTTTTGCTTCCTAGCCAGGCAGGACCCCTCTGCAGCTCCCCTGCCTTCAGGCCTTTGTACAGTACGTTACATCCTCCTCTCAGAATGACCTTCACTCCCTCTCCCCTGAATAAAACCTTGATACACTCAAAGATCTCACTTCTGTTCTTATGGTTTTTGTTCATCATTGTATCTGTGGGCCTAGTCAGTATGGCAAGGCAGGACAAAGAAATAAAAGGCATAAGGATTGGAAAGGAAGAAATAACTCTATTCTCAGACATTATAATCATCTATATTTAGAAAAAAAACAAAAAATCTTCCTAAAAGCTACCAGAACTAATTGGTAAGGTTAGCAAAGTTGTAGGATACCAGGTAAATATATAAAACTGAAATCCATATATGTACACATGCACACATATATCTTTGATAGCTTATTGAGATAAAATGCATATACCATATCATTAATCCATTTTCTTAAATTTTTATAAATTAAATATTTTTTTCTCTTTTATTCCTGATCTGTCTGCCCACCATTCACCCATTTAAAGTGTACAATTCATGGGCTTGGCACCTATAGCTCAGACATTAGGGCACCAGCCAAATACACTGGAGATGGCGGGTTTGCATCCAGCCCGGGCCTGCCAAACAACAATGACGACTACAACCAAAAACAGCCAGGTATTGTGGCGAGCACCTGTAGTCCCAGCTGCTTGGGAGGCTGAGACAAGAGAATCACTTAAGCCCAAGAGTTTGAGGTTACTGTAAGATGTGACACCACGGCACTCTTACCAGGGCAACAGCTTGAGATTCTGTTTTTAAAAAAAAAAAAAAAAAATTAGGCTCGGCGCCTGTGGCTCAAGTGGTTAAGGCGCCAGCCACATACACCTGAGCTGATGGGTTTGAATCCAGCCTGGCCCACCAAACAACAATGATGGCTGCAACCAAAAAATAGCCGGGTGTTGTGGTGGGCGCCTGTAGTCCCAGCTACTTGGGAGGCGGATGCAGGAGAATCGCTTGAGCCCAGGAGTTGGAGGTTGCTGTGAGCTGTGATGCCACGGCACTCTACCCAGGGAGACAGTTTGAGGATCTGTCTCAAACAAACAAACAAACAAAAAAATTACCCAGCCCCGGCCAAACTGCAACAACAACAAAAAAATAGCCGGGCGTTGTGGCGGGCGCCTGTAGTCCCAGCTATTCGGGAGGCTGAGGCAAGAGAATCGCTTGAGCCCAGGAGCTGGAGGTTGCTGTGAGCTGTGTGATGCCACGGCACTCTACCAAAGGGCCATAAAGTGAGACTCTGTCTCTATAAAAAAAAAAATAAATAAAATTTTACAATTCAGTGGTTTTTAGCATATTTAAGGAACTGTGCAATCATCATTGTGATCTAATTTGTTTTATTATAGTCTAATTTTAGAACATCTTTATCACCTAAAAAAGAAACCTTGGCGCAGCACCCATAGCTCAGTAAGTAGGGCACCGGCCACATACACAGAGGCTGGCAGGTTCAAGCCCGGCCTGGGCCAGCTAAACAACCATGGCAACTGCAACCAAAATTAGCTAGGCATTGTGGTGGGTGCCTGTGGTCCCAGCTACTTGGGAGGCTGAGGCAAAAGAATCACTTAAGCCCAAGAGTTTGAGGTTGCTGTGAACTGTGATGCCGTGGCACTCTACCAAGGCTCACACAGTGAGACTCTGTACCAAAAAAATAAAAAAAGAAAGAAACCGTGACCCCATTCTCTACCTCCAAAATGAATTTTATTTTGATATAATAGCGAGAAACAATTGGAAGTTAAAATTTTATTTTGTTTTATTTATTTATCTATCTTTTTTTTTTTTTGAGATAGAGCCTCAAGCTGTCACCCTGGGTAGAGTGCTGTGGCATCACAGCTCACAGCAACTTCTAATTCCCGGGCTTAAGCAATTCTCTTGCCTCAGCCTCCCAAGTAGCTAGGACTACAGGCACCTGCCACAATGCCTGGCTATTTTTTGGTTATAGTTGTCGTTGTTTGGCAGGCCCTGACTGGATTCGAAACTGCCAGCTCTGGTGTATGTGGCTGGCACCTTAGCTGCTTGGGCTACAGGCACCGAGGTGGAAGTTAAAATTTTAAAGATTAATTTTATAATAGCATAGAACTTGAAATACTTACAGATAAATTTGTCAAAACATTGCTGAGAGAAATTAAAGGAAAATAACGTGCTAACTAAATGACAAATCGAAAGATATGTCGTGTTTACAGATTGAAATAATTAATGTTAAGCTTCTAATTGCTCCAGGTTGATCTGTAGATTCAACACAGTCCCAGTCAAGATCTTAGGAGGCCTTTGAATGATACTGTTAAGAAATGAAGACAATGAGGCAGCGCCTGTGGCTCAGTGGGTAGGCCGCTGGCCCGATATACTGAGGGTGGCAGGTTCGAATTCAGCCCCGGCCAAACTGCAACAAAAAATAGCTGGGCCTTCTGGCAGGTGCCTGTAGTCCCAGCTACTCGGGAGGCTGAGGCAAAAGAACTGCCTAAGCCTAGGAGTTGGAGGTTGCTATGAGCTGTGATGCCACAGCACTCTACCTAGGGTGACAGCTTGAGGCTCTGTCTCAAAAAAAAAGAAAAAAAAAAAAAAGGATTTATTCCAAAATATGGCAAGAAAATTTACAGCTCAGTATGATAAACAACCCAACAAAAATGGGTTAAATATTTGAGTAGACAATTGAATAATTTTCTAATAAACAGGTAGCAAATAAGTACATGAAAAATGCTCAACATCATTGATTATTCAGGAAATGCAAATTAAAACTACAATGATATTAAAATAAAATTACTATGTACCCAGTAAAACGGCTACAAGAAAAAAATATGTGAACAACTGAGACTACCAATTACTGGTGAGAATGTGGAACTCTGACACTGCTGGTAGGAATATAAAATAGCAGAGCCACTTTGGAGAACAGTTTGGCAGTTTCTTATCAAGTTAAACATATACTTATCTTATGACCCAGCAATACTCTTAAAAGTATTTACCCAAGAGAAATGAAAACATATAAATGAGGAAAGATCTCTATGCAAATATTTTTTGGCTTTATTTATAATAGCTAAAAATTAGGAATGACTCAAATGTCGACTGGTGAAAGGATAGACAAACTGTGGTATGTTCATAAAGTGGACTACTAAGCAATAAAAACGAAGGAAATACTGACTCCTAATACATGGATGACTCTCAAATGCATTATGCTAAGTGCAAGAAGCCAGATAAGACATCTCATGTTCTGTCATTCTGTTTCTGTGAAATTTTGGAAAAGGCAAAACTATAGGAACAAATCAGATCAGTGTTGGCAGGGACTGGGGGTGGGTGGAACAGATTGAGTACAGAGAGCCACTAGGGAAGTTTCTTAGAGTAATGTTCTGTCTTGATTGTGGTGGTAGTAATACAATCATGTACATTTTTTAAATTTATTTTTATTATTTTTTTTTTTTTGCAGTTTTTGGCCAGGGCTGGGTTTGAACCCGTCACCTCCAGCATATGGGGCCGGCACCCTACCCCTTTGAGCCACATGCGCCGTCCATGTACATTTTTTTTGAGACAGAATCTCACTATGTTGCCCTTGGTAGAGTGCTGTGGTGTCACAGCCCACAGCAACCTCAAACTCTTGGGTTTAAGTGATTCTCTTGCTTCTGCCTCCCAAGTAGCTGGGACTACAGGCACCCACCATAAGTCCCGGCTATTTTTTTGTTGTAGTTGTCATTGTTTAGCAGGCCTGGGCCAGGTTCAAACCCGCCAGCCCCAGTGTATGTGGCCAGCATCCTGTCACTCAGCTACAGGTGCCAAGCCGAGAGAATCTTATTGTATGTAAATTGTTCCTCAATTTAAAAAACATTTTAAGCAAGCCACTATGATATACTTCCAATGTCAGTTCCTGCCCCCTCTCCTTCACAAGACTTCTCCTGACCACCTCTTTGTTGCGCTGCCTTCTCATGTGTCCTTTCCATGTCACTGGTTTGGGTTCCTGTTAACCATAATTGGGATCATTCTTCTGTGGGGTGTCCCAGCTCCTCTGGTGCTATTGACCTGCTGGTTGTATAGCCAGGCCCTGTCTATTACTCCCTTTGTGCAAGGCCAAGAGTGCTGGACTAAAATGGGGTTATGCTGGGCAGAGGGGCTGAGATGTAGGTGGGCTTCCTGTACCCTTCTCAAAGACCTACTCAGCTATTGCTGCTTTCTCTTCCCTCACAGGTTGGGACAAACATTCCTATGGCTACCATGGCGATGATGGGCATTCCTTCTGCTCTTCAGGGACTGGCCAGCCCTATGGTCCCACATTCACCACAGGAGATGTAATTGGCTGCTGTGTCAACCTAATCAACGGCACCTGCTTCTACACCAAGAATGGCCACAGTCTTGGTGGGTGCATGGGGGACGTTGGAAGATCTGCCCTATGGAGCCACTTTGGTTGGTGAGAGGCTTGGAACAGGTCTTAAAGTCAAAGCAGTATCACAGAGCCTCTGCTGAGCTCTGGGGAACTGCAGCCATTTCCAGGCTTTGAAGCCCTTTAAGGTGAATGGAGGATAGCAGGGGCTTGCCCTTTGTCAGTCCATCCAGTCAGCAGTGTTTACAAAGCCCAGAGTGGGTGCTGAGAGTGCAGCAGTGTCCTGGTCATGATCCTGTCCCTTTGGCAGTTGTGGGAGCAGAGTTTGGCAGTGGGTGAGAAGTTTGAGAGGCCCACGTACATAGTTGACAGTGATGGTGGTTTGCATGCCTGTCAGCTGGCCAATACTTTGGCTAGCCCAAGTCTGATCAGGATGCTGCTTGGAACAGCAGTGAGGGCTGTACTAGTGCAGGAGGGAAACAGGCTGGAGTCAGATGGCATCAGAGGTCCTCTGGGCTTTTTGTGATTAACAAGCAGCAACTTAGCCAGAATTACATATGAAAAAGCCTCTTTGGTGACAACATGGAGGATGGACCCGGAATAAAGACCGGGGGAAGAGGTGTGTTGTCTGAGGTAAGGCAGTGTGATGGGTTGAGGAAGTAAGAAACAGGCCTGACAAAGGTGTGTTTTCATGAAGTTATTGATTAAAAATACTGGAAGAGGCTGGGCACAGTGGCTCACATCTATAATCCTAGCAATTTGGAAGTCTGAGGCATGAGGGTCGCTTAAATCCAGGAATTTGAGACCAGCCTGAGCAAATAGCAAGACCCTTTTTCTGAAAAAAAAAAAAAAAAAAAAAAAAAAAACAGAAAAATGAAGGCTGAGTGCAGTGGCTTACACCTGTAATCCTAGCACTCTGGGAGGTCGAGGTAAGAGGATCACTTGAGGTCAGGAGTTAGGAGACCAGCCTGAATGAGAATGAGACCCCATCTCTACCAAACAATAGAAAAAAATTAGCTGGGTGTGATGGCATGTGCCTATAGTCCCAGTTACTTGGGAAGCTAAGGCAGGAGGATTGCTTGAGCCCAGGAGTTCTAGGTTGCTGTGAGCACAACCCGACTGTACTCTATGGGAGTGACAGAGTAAGACTTGTCTAAAAAAAAAAAGAAGAAGAAAATTAGCTGGACATGGTGGCATATAGCTATAGCCCCAACTACTCTGTAGGATGATGCTGGAGGA
The DNA here is from genome assembly GCA_963574355.1 of Loris lydekkerianus. Taxonomy (NCBI): domain Eukaryota; kingdom Metazoa; phylum Chordata; class Mammalia; order Primates; family Lorisidae; genus Loris; species Loris lydekkerianus. The sequence continues at coordinate 37,053 of CAUYPK010124711.1, read as the reverse complement.
TCTCTGGAGCCCAGGAGTTTAAGGTTGCTGTGAGCTATGATGATACTACTGCATTCTAGCCATGGCTACAGAGCAAGGTGCTGTCTTTAAAAAAAAAAAAAATGGTCAAGCTCAGTGGCTCATGCCTATAATCTTAGCACTCTGGGAGACTGAGGCACTCTGGTGAGCTCAGGAGTTTGATACAAGCCTGAGCAAGAGCGAGAGAGACCCCATTTCTACTAAAAATAGAAAGAAACTAGTGGGGTATTGTGGCAAATGCCTGTAGTCCCAGCTACTTGGGAGGCTGAGGCAAGAGGATCCCTAGAACCCAGGAGTGTGAGTTTGCTGTGAGCTATGAGGCCATGGCATTCCACCCAGGATAGAGTAAGACTCTGTCTCTAAAAAATTAATTAATTGATTGATTAATTAAAAAAATAAATAGGTGGCTCACTCCTATAATCCTAGCACTCTGGGAGGCCAAGGCAGTTGGATTGCCTTAGCTCATGGGTTCAAGACCAGCTTGAGCAAAAACGAGACCCTGTCTCACTAACAATAGAAAAACTGAGGTAAGACGCTTGAGCCCAAGAATTGGAGGTTGCTGTGAGCTATGATGCCATGGCACTCCACCCAGGATAGAGTAAGACTGTCTCAAAAAATAAATAAATAAACAAACAAATAAAAAAAATAGAGGGACAAGGCTAAATTGGAGGCCTTTGGTATACAGTTGAGGTTGTCCAGGGAGACACCAGCCATTTAAGAATCAGTTAGGCCAGGTGAGGTTGCTCGTGCCTATAATCCTAGCATTCTGGGAGACCAAGGCAGTTGGATCACTTGAGCTCAGGAGTTTAAGACCAGCCTGAGCAAGAGTGAGACTTCGTCTCTACTAAAGATAGGAAAACTAGCTGGGTGCTGTGGTGAGTGCCTGTAGTCCTAGCTACTGGGGAGGTTGAGGCAAGAGGATCACCTGAGCCCAAGAGTTTGAGGTTGTTGTGAGTTAGGCTGAGGCCATGGCACTCTAGCCTGGGAAACACAGTAAGACTGTGTCTCAAAACAAACAAACAAACAGAAGAATCATTTAGTTATATTAGCTTGAAACTCATATTTTTGCATCTGTTTTTTTTTTTTGGACACAGAGTATCACTCTGTCACCTTGGTTTAGAGTACCCTAACATCATAGCTCACACAAACCTCCAACTCTTGGGCTCAAACAATTCTCTTACCTCAGCCTTTGGAGTAGCTGAGATTACAAGTGCCCACCATAATGTCCGGTTAGTTTTTCTATTTTTAGTAGAGATGGGATCTCGCTGTTGCTCAGGCTGGTCTTGAACTCCTGAGCTCAAGGGATTCTCCCATACTAGTCTCCCAGAGTGCTAGAGTGCTAGAATTACAATCATGAGCCACTGCGCCCAGCCTGTGTTTTTCTATCTTGTTTACAAAGATATTATTGAGACTTTACTGAAAAATGTATTTGGTCTTGTCCCCTTTATTTTCTAGATTATGAAATTTATTGGAAAGACAATGAAGTTGGAGTGACATACTGTTTGATGAATCTTCTAATGTCCCTCTAATTTTCCACAAGTCATCTTATCAATAATGTGCTTCAGAATCTACCCCTGTCCCCTTGAGAGCAGCCGAGTGACCTCTCTCGTTCTGGTCTCTATGCTCCTTCCTCTGTCACAATGCCCTGTGTGCCACTGGTCATTTATCTGTGCAGTCATTAGTTGCATGCCATCTCTAGCTGGACTCAGAAGCCCTTCAGGGGCTGTTTCATTAGTTCTATTATAGGGCCTGGTTCCTGGGGCCCCAGAAAAAACTCAGTGGAAGGAGGAAGTAAGGAGTGGACGGAGACATGGCTGCATCCTACCTACAGCTGTCCCTGCACTGTCAGGGGTGTTTTCACACAGTTCTGTGGTCTCTCACAGGGCTTTATATTCTCATCCTCAGTGACTCCTGACCTATGTGTGTTTGGCTCGGGGCGCTTCTTATTAGCAAGTTTGGCTATCCCGTTTGCATCCTGGATCTTTGCCTAGACCTTTTTCTTGTGAAGCAAGTCAGATCTTGTCATCACAATGCCCTTACAAAGGCTCATAGAGACCTGCAGGGCTGGGAGAGCAGTGTTGCCCTTGTCCAATGTGTTAGGGGTAGGAAAAGCCTCTTTCCTAATTCTCCTAGAAGCACCTCAGAGCCTCAGGAGGATGGCTCTTGCATGCCACCGTAAGGGAGAGCTGGCCAAGCTTGGGTAGGTCATCCCCTGGTCAGAAATGTGGCAGTTGCCTCACCGTGCTGCACAACTGCAGCCAACTTGTACCTAGATCTCACAGTTTGTGAGGCAGCTTTCACAGAATGTCTCATTTTCTCCTTTCTTCCTTGAGGTCAAGAAATTAGTATTATCCCCATTTTTTCAGATGGGCTCAGAGAGGGTGGGTAACTTGCCAAAGGTCACACTGCAGGTAACTGATGGAACCCCAACTCCCCCTTCTTCCAGGGTTCTGCAGGCCACCTTCATGAGCCTGGAGTAAGTAGTATCCTGGCCACACTGAGATCCATGAGAGCACCTCCTAGGAAGACCTGGAGGGTGGACATTGGGATCTCATCTTGGTTGCAGAGAAGCTTTCAGATTCTTTTCTGCCAGCTTGTCAGTCGCTCTAACTCTGCATATGGGGCTTAGAAGTGGCCTCAGGCAAACGGACCATGTGGTTTATCAGCTTCCCTCACTGAAGAACAAAATAGCACAGTAAAGCTACAAGCTGTTCCTTTGAACCTTCACTTTTTCACCTATAAACTATTGTCAGAGACAATATACATCTTCCAAGATTGTCCTGAGGATTAGATGATTCCTTTTAGGACACTCAGTCTAGCACCCTGAACAGTGAAAGCAAAGTACGTGGTACACTGTGGCTGGCATGATTCTGGCCCCAGTTTACTGGAAGCCCTATTGTCAAACTCTCATCTGTTCTATTTTGCTGAGTTTCACTTTCGTTTCTGGGTGGGGGGTAAAGGAGCAGCCTAGGGACCTCTGTCAGCAGTTTGAAAATCTCTGAACACTCAGGAGCTTGTAAAAGATGTAAGATTTTATCTAAAAACAAGAAGGCTATGAATCCTTGGGAGAGCCTGTATTCGTCCTGAGTCATTTCTCAATCTGCAGATTGTGGACGCTCTTGAGCATGGGTGGGTATCCTGAAGCTCATCTCCTACTCAGGCACGCTCATGTATTTGGGGTCCTACTGCTCTCTACCACCCTCATGTCCCATTCAGGACTAAGGTACCTGGAAACACAGCCCCTTCTTTTGGCAGGAGAGCCTAGAGGGTACACAGGCATTGTTAACCTGGACTTTGCCAACTTGGAACCTCTGAGGACTCTGAACACAGATGGTCTGGGGATGGGTAGCCGCCACCCTCCTTGTCTCCACTTCTCTGTCAGCTTAAAGATGACACTGGGACATTGGACTAGGAATGAAGCTAGCTCTCCCACTTCTGCTAGCTTTATGACTGATGGAAAATCATTTAACTTCAAAGCTTACTCTTCTCATTTGTAAAATAGGATGATGAAGCCTCTTCTCCAGAGTTGGTATGAGGATCAGATGAGGTGCTAGAGAATAATCTGGCATACATGATAGGTTTCCGTAATTAGGCCAGAAGGACCTCAGGGGGTAGATTATTTGGGTTTAGTTCTTCCTAGCAGACTTTTCTTGAGAGGGTGGAAGAACTGTGGGCATACCTGAGCATCTGACTTCACTTCCAGCCAGGCCACTCTGCAAAGAAAAGGCCAGGACCTAAAAACCTACCAGGCCCCTAGCAGTATCTCCACCATGGACCTATGGAAGTGGAGGAGACCATGGGGCCAGCCCTGTCTAATGGCCTCATGACTGTTTCTTTCCCCCAACAGGTATAGCCTTCACAGATCTCCCGGTAAGTACTACTATTGGGTCCTCCCATCCTGGGCTGTTGAGGGTTGAGTGGGGTGGGGGCATGGTGGTACCTGCAAGTGCAGGGTGTGGAGTCTGGCCCTTTCCCCAAGCAGGGATGTGTGCCGTGCTGTCAGCTTGAAGGTCCCAGTAGGGGGTTTCTGCTGGCCTTCCTCTCTCTCCAGCAGCAAGGCCTGGTCTGCCTACACGACTCTTAGCAGGTGACAGTAATTTGTGACATTTCCAAAGGCAGCTGTGGGGCTGGGGGTAAGGTGGGGGAATGAGGGTCACTCCAAGGCCCAGCTGGTCTGAGCCAGCTCCTTGTAGCTTATAGCCTGTGGACTGGGGGGGATTTGCAGAGTACAGGGAATTGTTCCTGAACTGTTAGGGAACCCAGTCCCTTGAGCAGTCCTTGAAGAATGCCAGTGCTTCAGGTGACCTTGCCTGCTACCACTTAGGGCATCCCAAGCTAGAGTTCAGCTTTGTGAGATTTTCTCATCTTGGAAAAGGATGAGGTTTCCTGCTTGCTTAGTTCAGGGCTCAACCCTGCCTCTAGCGTCCCCTACCTTCTATATCCCAGTCCTTTTATATTATGAGTTGTCATGGGCCTCGTCACATGCAGGGCTTTAATCCAGAATGCCACAAGCCTGGCCTTCCTCTGTGTGTCCTGGCTGGGTTCTGGAAGGAAGGAAGGTTTGCTGACTCTGGTGCCTGCTTTTTGATCCTGAGTATCCCTGTGATGCCCCAGAAAATTCCCTGGTGATCTAAGGGAAATTAAGGCAGGAAGATTGCTTGAAGCTAGGAGTTTGAGACCAATTAGAGCAATATAGCAAGACCCTATCTTTTAAAAAATGAAAAAAATTACCCAGACATGATGGTTTACCTAGAAGCTGAGATGCGAGAATTGCTAGAGCCAGGAGTTCAAGGCTACAGTAAGCTGTGATTGTATCACTGCAGTCCAGCCTAGGTGACAGAAAGGGGCTTCATCAGGAACGGCACTGTGGGCTATGAGGTCAGGACCTCCAGTCTGGCTTGTTGGAGGAGGTGGGCTTTGCCTGTGGTGTGGAGGATGGGAGGGAAAGGAAGGAAGCGAGAGGTCTTATAGGTGCAGAGCTCATGATGGACTGAACCCAGTGTGCAGGAAAAAGGCACATGATTCTCAGGAATGACACATGGCCTGACAATGGGAGGTAAAGAGTGGGCTGGGGGGGCCCTGGGAAGACAATCACAGTGACACTGGGAGGAGGCTTTGAGGCTCTGGGCAGTAGCAGTGGGGAGCCACAGAAAGTACGGAGGAGTGACTTGGCAAAAGCTGGTCATGGCAGGGGATAGGTGGAAAGTAGGGAGGCCCACACCTCAATGTCCCCAGAAGACCCTTCAGGGAGCCTCTGACAGAAAGGGCAGTATCCTCTCCTTACCCTTTGTCAGCACAGGGGGTCCAAATCACTGCTCCCTTTTGCCAGACTGTCTTCTCCTTCTTTCTTGAGTCACCCCATCCCTACCTGCCCCCTCTTATACCTCTTTTTTTATGGCAAAGGGATTGTTGGCCCTGGATCTTTCTGAGAGGAGCCGTTACCCACCTTTCCAACAGACCTTCATGGGCACATCTGCCGGGTCACGGAGCCCAGCCTGCCTCTGTGTGTCCTGGCTGAGTTCCAGAGGAGGATCTTGGGCCATGGGAACACAGTGGCTTCTGATGCAGGACAGGAAGCTCTCCATATTGAGCCTTGCTTGTCTTTCTTTTGCTTTCTCCACTCTAGCTTTGGGGGATGATGTCTCTGGTAGGGAGGTGGGCAGAATGGAGCTTTGCCCTACCTCTTCCAGCCTTGCCGCATCTCACTCAGTGCTAGCACAACTGGCAGGAGCCAGGGAGGTGAGGCAAGGCCCTGCTGCCCTGCTGCCTCACTGCCCTCAGGGCCTGACTGACACTTTGTTCTCCTTAGGCCAACCTCTACCCCACTGTAGGCCTACAGACACCTGGGGAGATTGTGGATGCCAACTTCGGGCAGCAGCCCTTCCTGTTTGACATTGAGGACTACATGCGGGAGTGGCGTGCCAAGGTCCAGGGTACTGTCCACTGCTTCCCCATCAGTGCCCGGCTTGGTGAATGGCAAGCGGTGCTGCAGAAGTGAGTGCCCTACTCCTGCCCTTACGTATCCCCATGACATCCCAGGGGCCTCACTCTCCTGTAGTGCTAAAGGCTGCTCCTGTGGACTCTAGTGTGTGGCAGCCCTCTAGGAAGCACTCCCTGGGTGATGTAGCCTGCTGCTTTCCTCTTCCCTGTCATCAGAGGGACAGCTCCCACTCAAATCTTTGCCCCTGCTCCAGATTGGAAGTAGGGCTATATTCCTTCCCCAGGGTACTTTGCAGAGGATGCCTTATCATTTTGTCCTCTGGACACTTTCTCCCTCACCCTCAGGGATATCTATCATGCCACAAGTCTGGCCTGAGGCTACCTCACAGGCCTTAGCATCCAGCTAAGTCCCATTCATTTATGGCAGTGGTGGTGGGAAGTGAGCTATTCCATAGGACCAGCCTAGCTTGCTCCTTGGCTAATTAATTCCCAGACTATTGGAAGCCCATTTTGCGTGTTCCTAAGACTCCCAAGGGAGGCCAGGGTTAGGTCTCTCTTCTGTTTGCTACCTGCAGGCCTGAATGAGGCAGTGACCCACTCTACTAGGAGGAAGGTGATAGCTTGGCTCCCAAGGGTGGGCAGTGAGCATAGGGGAAGGGCTGGGCTTCTGCTAGCCCTGTAAAGGAACCAGGGTGCTGGTATCCTTGGGTGGGGTTGGGGTACCTACTGAGTTCTTTGTCCAGCCTGCCTTTCTTGAGGGATTAATCATGAAGTAGGCCCCAAGAGTGGGTTGAGGGTAAGGCTAGGTGGTTAGACCCTCCTTAGGAAAAACAGCATTGCTACCTTTTGTTCCCAGTTCCCAGAGCAGGCTCCTTCCTTGGAGAGCTAGCACAGTGCTACTCCCTGCAGGCTCGCTGGGATGGGCAAGCGGAGGGGTGGAGCTGCCCAGGCTGCCTGGGGGAGGAGCAATACTCTGAGCTGTCAGGGCTTAGGCCCAGCACACATTTGTTTACATGTGTGTACCCATGTGCCTATATGTATTCACTTGTCACATTTGCCAAGAGCTGTATATATTTTGTGTTCTGTGGCTTCACATCATTTTATGAATATTGATAATCTCAGAGACAAATTTCCCACAAACCTGTTGGTTGGCTTCCCCTAAAAAGAAGTCAAATTATCTTCTCTCTTTTGTTCATGTAGATAACCTTTTAGCATAAAGAATTTTTCATATTTATGATTGCTGGCCAGGCACAGTGGCTCATGCCTGTAATCCTAGCACTCTGGGAGGCTGAGGCGGGTGGACCACCTGAGCTCATGAGTTTGAGACCAACCTGAGCCAGAGCGAACTCTGTCTCTAAAGAAATTTCTGGGTGTTGTGGTGGCCACCTGTAGTACCAGCTACTTAGGAGGCTGAGGCAAGAGAATCGCTTGAGCCCAAGAGTTTGAGATTGCTGTGAGCAATGATGCCACGGCACTCTACCAAGGGTGGCAAAGTGAGACTTTGTCTCAAAATAAGATTGCTTTCTTGGTATTCTTTTAAGAAGTGGAATTTTTTAGTCAAAGGGCCTGTACCTTTTGGTGGCATCTGATGTTCATATAGGCTCATATTTTTTGAACAAGTTTTTCCCTTGTGTTTATAATAATAATCTAGCCGTGATAATTATTTAGAATACTATATAAAACATAACCTTGTAATAAGTTGTATTTATTGAGGACTACATGCTGGGATGGCGTGTCAAGGTCCAGGAAGTGAGGACGTGCATGTCTTACTTCTTGCCAGGCACTTTATTTGTATTGTCTCATTTATTCCTTAAAGTATAAGGAAGACACACACCTCTGTGTCCTCTTACGCCTTCTACATGACAGCCCTTTGGATATTTACGTTTGACAGTTGCAGTAATAATGAGACATCACTATGCACACACTGAGGTATTCACTCCTGTGTACATCAGACAAAAGGGCTCTTGCTTCTGCTGTACTTATATTAACATATGTACACACATGTACCTCTGCTCAGGCAGCTGCAGATAGGGTTAAATGACTGTTGGGTGTCAGGCTGCTCCAGGTCATTTCCCAAAGATTGTGTCCTGTTGGCCCTACTGGTGCCTGTCCCTACCTGGCGAAATCAGCCTGATATTTTGGTTTCTTGGGCCCCTGACTCATAGAGCATCTCATCTGGGTTGTGAGTTAGCTCTTTGTCACTCTTTAGAGCCAGCACCGCTGAGGGCAGTTTCACCTGGGGAACTGGAGTGATTCTGCTGGTTGCATGGGGCAGCCTGCAGTGGAGCTCCTGTGTCTGAGGATGTGGCCTGCAGCCTCACTATCTGGTCAGCTGCCAGACTGCCTTGTTTGTTGCTGTTTCCAGAAGCCCTCATTGAGACCATTAGCTGTCTCTAGGCTTGCTGCAGTTCATAAGGAGGCAGCCATGTTTGCAAGAAGATGGTGTGTGCTTGTGTATGTACTTTTGTTATCATGTTCGCTTGCTTGTGGGCAGCATGTCCTACAGAAATTACAGCCACTCTTATGAGCTATGGGCACAGACATGATCAGGACCTCCCCACCTAATTGCATGAGCGTGGTGAGGGGAGTTTTCAGTTTGTTTCAGCCGTTTTATTTTCATTCTGTGAAGGTTGTACCTCCAATATGTGTTTATGGAAGACTTATTGGGGAGGTAGCTATCCCATCAGGTGGTCAGTGACAAATGCAGTTCTTGAGTGTCACCTTGAGCTCTTCCTTTCTTCTAGCATGGTTTCATCTTACCTGGTGCACCATGGGTATTGTGCCACGGCCACAGCTTTTGCCCGAATGACTGAAACCCCAATTCAGGAAGAACAGGCGTCCATAAAGAACAGACAAAGTAAGGTTAATTCTCCTCTCCCCTATCTCTACTTCACCTATCCCTAACTTTGTTTTCTGGCTCATGTTGGCCCTGGTTAACCTGTCAGGAGTCCATTCAGCTCTGGTCTTCACCACTCTAGAGACCAACCTGCAGCCCCAGGGCCTGCTCTTGTCCCACCTTCAAGACAGCACTGCCTAGATGAACAGTCAGCAGCGTGGGAACGTCTCAGAGCAGCCGCGGTGCACACTCTGACAGCCTGGCACAGGCCAGGCCCTGGCACAGTTGGACTCCCTCCCCTGTGCTTTTTTCCTTCCCCCTGAATCCTGGATTCCACTCAGCCTCCTGATCTTCTGGAAGGATTATGTTTGCGTCATGTCAGAGCAGTGCCCTTCTTTCCCACCAGTGACTTGGTCTTAGTAGTTCTGCTTGTCCCTAGCCTGAGAGAAGATTGAAGTGGTCAGACAGGAAGGCTGTGCTGGCTCCTCTCTCTGCTCCCCACCCTAGCCCTGCTTTTACAGACAACACAGAGTTCTTCCTTGGCCAAAGGGAGCCCTCCCAGTATTGATACTGGCCTGTGTACTGTGTGTGTGGAGACTCTTTGGACGGAGGGGTGTTAAGAAAGAGGAAAGAGCCCAGCAAGGAGGAGGAGAGGAGAGTGAGGACATGCATGTCTGTGAGTGCCTGCGTTTCTCTGAGCCTGTCGTCTCTGTGTATGTGCATGTGTCTGTGTCTCCCAGAGAAGCTGCGCTCAGCCAGACAGATGGAAAGGGATCCCAGACTTGGGATCTACGCATGAGAGAACCTCACACCCTGAAGTCACTCCCAGAAGATGCACCAGGCCCCAGGGAAAGAACAAGAAGGCAACAGCAAGATGCTGATGGCCTGAGAGGTGGCGACATCAGAGGTGCCAGTGTGAGGAGGATGGCCTCCTTTCCCAGAAGGAGCATGTCCCTGAAGACTGCCACAACTTGGGCTCTGGCCCAGAAACCAGTGTGCTCCCATTTTCACTCCCCTTTGAGGCCTGGAAAGAGAGAAGTCTGTCTGAAGAGAAGCCTTTCAGGCTACTAATCTGCCTGGGTGCCCGTCCCCAGATTCATGTTCCTGCAGCCAGAGTCCCTCCCTGCCCCCAGATGGTGGGAACCTGCACCCTACAGCAGCAGGCCTCCAAACTCTCCCTCCTGCCTCTGGGCTGAGCATCTTCCCTCTGTTTTCCCCTCTTATTCTTGAGGACTCTTGGCATACACTTGGTAGAAACCAGGGTCTATTGTGGGGCTGGGCATCCAGGTTCTTTTGTCAGCCTCTTCTGTGAGCATCTAACGCCGTCAAGGCACTATGGGCCAGCCTGTCTGACTCTTGGCCAGTCTCTGCTCCAAATGCTGGCACATGCCAGCTAGCCGTGTGGCTGTGAGGGAGGTCTGCAGCCCTCTCTCACGGTCATGTTTTTGCTCTCCACAGAAATCCAGAAGCTGGTGCTGGAGGGCCGTGTGGGTGAGGCCATCGAGACCACCCAGCACTTCTACCCGGGGCTGCTGGAGCACAACCCTAATCTGCTCTTCATGCTCAAGTGAGTCTTGGGCACTCCCAGATCCCCCAGAGCCCAGCCCCTCTTAGCCTGTGGGAACATCAGCCCAGGCAACACCCAGAGCATTGCCACTCTACTCCCTCCACAGGTGCCGTCAGTTTGTGGAGATGGTGAATGGGACCGACAGTGAGGTCCGCAGCTTGAGCTCCCGAAGCCCCAAGTCCCAGGACAGCTACCCTGGCTCCCCCAGCCTCAGCCCCCACCATGCCCCCAGTAGTTCCCACATGCACAGCACAGGTCAGCCACTCTCCAGAGGGTTCGGGAAGAACTGGTATGGAGAAGAGAGGCCACCCCCTTGCCCTTCCCTGGGCTAGGCTCAGCCCTCACTGCTGGATTGGGGGAAGGGAAATTGGACCACTATGGTTATTCCTTGGGGCCCCACTTGATGGCAAGCTGCTCCTCCTCTGACTGTCCTCCGGCTTCTAGGAGCAGACAGTCCCAGCTGTAGTAATGGCGTCACATCTACCAAGAGTAAACAGAATCACAGTAAATACCCCGCACCCAGCTCCTCATCCTCGTCCTCATCCTCCTCGTCTTCCTCCTCCCCATCCTCCGTCAATTACTCCGAATCCAACTCAACAGACTCTACCAAGTCCCAGCCCCACAGCAGTACCAGTAACCAGGAGACCAGGTGCCTGTCCTGCTCTACTTCCTCCTTTCTGCTTTCTGGCCTATGCCAGCTGGGCCCACTGCAGTCTGGCCTTTGAGTGCCCTGCCCTTTACCCCTACCTCTGTACCAGGCATTGGCTCTGATCTCTGGCCCTTCTCATGTTGTAGCTGCCACTTGCCCTTGCCTTGGCTTTCTCCAGAGGCACTGATACTGCCAAGCTGAGAATGTTGTCTCCTTCAAGAAGCCTTCTTCTTCTAAGAAGGCTGGGCCTATCAGAATCCCCAGGATCTATACCCTGAAGGAGCCTTTCCTGGGTCTGCCTTGTGGACAACCAAGTTGGGCAGGCAGTGGGCCTAAGCTGCAGGCTGCAGCTCTGGATGGCTTTCAGCAGTCTCTAGGCATGCTTCTAGGCTACCTGGGTTTGGCTTACAGCCCAGGCCATAGCAGTGTCCATCAGGGCCCATGGAGCCTAGTCATTGGGGATGAGAGGGAATTGTAGAAGAGATGTGTCAACTCAGGGGAAGGTCAGGGAGTAGAGAATCACAGAGACAACACTGGGACAAAGAGGGGGTCATCAGGTAGCAGGCCCCTTGGATGGCTAATGTCACAGTGGAGTCAAGTGTTAGAGCATGGGAAACTTGGGCTATCCTTTCATGTTCCTGGGAGCCCTTGATTTACTCACAGCGGCCCAGGGCTGAATCCTGAATGGAGGCCCAACTAGGCTACCCCAACCATAGCCTCTTGGCCAACTCTTTCAACTCTTCTCCACAGTGACAGTGAGATGGAGATGGAGGCAGAGCATTACCCCAATGGTGTGCTAGAAAGCATGTCCACACGTATCGTCAATGGCGCCTACAAACATGAAGACCTGCAGACAGATGAGTCCAGTATGGGTAAGGGCCATGCTCTAGAATGACTCAGCATAGTCCCCATGAGAGGGCGACATGCAATCCCTATGCCTTCTTCCCCTGGGAGAGGGCTGAATGGGTAGGCTTTGGCAGCCTGAGATGCTCTAGCCAGTCCTGGTCCACCGCCTCCTTAACTTACTATACACAGGTCCTTGAGGTGGCTCCAAATGTGTAAAAAGGTCCCGGTCTATTGCTAAGACCAGGGCTTCTATGTTTGAGGCTAGGGGGAGTTCGAGAGTGTGGGTGCCCTAATGAGCACTGTGCATCTGTGCAGGGGGCAGCAGGAGGGAAGGTGTCCACGTCCTACCTGACCCTGAGGCTGTGTTGAATGGACTATGGGCACTTCTGTGGTTGCCCCATCTACCCTTGCTGCCCTTGATAGAAGCTGCAGCCCTGAGTCCTTCCTATCCCACCCCAGTCCTACCCTTCTCTCCCCACCCTTCCTAACGTGTTCTCCACGGGGCCCTGGGTACAGATGATGGGCATGCTCGGCGGCAGCTCTGCGGGGGCAACCAGGCTGCCACAGAAAGGATTATCCTGTTTGGCCGTGAGTTGCAGGCACTGAGTGAGCAGTTGGGCCAGGAGTACGGCAAGAATTTGGCCCACACGGAGATGTTACAGGTACAGAAAAAGCCAGGTCCTCATACAGAGTAGGCCCCCATTTGGTGCTGGGAGCAGGGTGACTCTGGTAGGGTCCACAAGGCAGCATCAGCAGGACAGAGCAGGCTCAAATCAGGTCTGCAATGGGACATGGGGCATCTGAGTGTACCCTATGCTCTCCAGGTTTGGGGCAGGGCACAACTAACCTACCATGTATTCCTAGTGTGTTTAGCTGTCACTGGACACCATGTAGAGCACTGTCTCCTTCTGGAGCCATAGGGGGTATGTGGTGTGTGCCACAATCCTCTCAAAAGCACCCTGTCCTTCAGGACGCCTTCAGCCTACTTGCCTACTCAGACCCCTGGAGCTGCCCAGTTGGCCAACAGCTCGACCCCATTCAGAGAGAACCTGTGTGCGCTGCCCTTAATAGCGCCATTTTAGGTGAGTAGATGTAACAAAAGCAGAAGCTAGCCCGTGAGTACCTGGGGTGATTCCTTCCCCTTTCTCCCTGGGAAGAGCTGATATTTGTCCAAATTGGGGCAGCAAGCTCTGTATTGGCCCTCTCTGGTGATTCACAGGACTCCTCAGCTCCCACAGCTGAATATAAACACTGACCTTCCTCTGTTCAACTGAGTTGGCTGGCTAGATCATTGTAGGTCTTATGCCATGACTGTGGGCCCAGGCCAATCCACAGCTCTCCATAAAGCTAAGTTCCTCATGTTCTTGGCATGATGGCAGGGCCGTAGCCTGGTGGCTGAAACACAACAGAGATACTGAATGTTCTTGTTTCAAAAAATTCTGTCTACCCTCCCCACCTTCCACCACTATGGGAACTTTGACCTAGGCCTAATTCCTGGGTAGAGCAGTGACCAGGCCTGTCTTTCCTCCACAGAGTCTCAGAACCTGCCAAAGCAGCCACCTCTGATGCTCGCCTTGGGCCAGGCATCTGAATGTCTACGGCTCATGGCCCGAGCGGGCCTGGGATCTTGCTCCTTTGCCAGAGTCGATGACTACTTGCACTAGCTGACCATGGTCACTGGCCCCACTTGGCTGTCCACCAGCCCCAGGGCTGGAGCAGTCCTGTCCTCCTTAGGCACCTGGCACAGGGACCTGGAAGCCATGGGCAGAGTCCACTCCTGCCTGGCCTCTTCTCTCTTTCTTTCTTTCCTTCCCTTCCTCTCTCCCTCCCTCCCTCCTTCCCTTCTTTCCTTCCTTCCTCCCCCCCTTAGTCTCTCTCTCTCTCCCCTTCACATGCAGCGGCCTATGACACAGTATTGGCTGGTTACTCTCATGTAGCGCCTTCTACTTTGAAAAGAGGGGTTTGTTTTGAGGAGGGATTGGGTTTTTTTAATCTTTTCTTTCTCCTGACTGAGCCACCAGTATTTATCTCTGGAGAGTTTGTGCTGAGCTGGTTTCTGCTAGTTTAGTAATGAAGTCTATCCAAGTTGGTGATAGCTTATTATTTTCATAAGTAAAAAAACAAATGAGATTATATATATAAATATATATATTAACAAAAAAAAGAAGACACAGTATTTATCTTAGTGTTAGTGGTCCAGCACCTCTTGGGTGAGGCTGTCCAGATACAATGTTTTTATTTGAGTCCAACTCATTTAAAAAGAATCATCTCTGTCACCTCAGCCAAGTGATTTGTTTATTTTAGTCTCCCCCTTTGTTGAGCCACAGGCCCAGCTGCAGCCTAGGGAAGCCAAATAAGCTTTGGGGGGAGGAGGCTACTTAGTGGTCAGGATCAGTCTTAGATGATTTTGCAGCATCCCAAGAGGTGTGGGTCTCTAGACCCCTGAGAACTGTTCTAAGCAGAAAACTGCAGGGCCAAAGGTCTAGAGAAGTGACAGGTTGGCCGAGGGCCATATAGCAGAGCAAGGGAGTAGAGGGTTCTTGGCCAGCACACTATCTACCACTCTACCCCTCTCACTGCCTGTCTTGCTTTCCTCTCTTCCCTTTTCAATACCCTGTTTCCTTTGTTAAGATGGCCAAATAATTCATTTACTCTAAATTGATTGCCTGGAAACTACTTGCCTTCAACCCAAGAGCCCCACTGTGTGTCAGGCTACCAGAAAGAAGACTCCATTCCCAGGACAGAGGTCTTTGAGTACAGGGGCTCCTTTTTTCCTGCTTGGATCTTCACCGTCTCTGCACAGCTCTGAGGGAATTGATGCTTTCTGTTGAGAAGCTGGTACCTTGTGGAGGCAGTTTCTTGGGCTGCTGGTTCATGGAGTGGTCCCCTAGACCAGCTTTGCTGCCACTATGCCAGGCAGCTTCCCAGCCACTCCTAGAAAAGACTGTCAGGAGTATTTGCTGGCCAGAGGATGGGACCCCACAAGCTGTACAGATGTCCTTCCAGCTGTTTCCAATGGATCTTCACAGCTGGTAGAAAAATGGTCCCACTACTATTGGGGAATCAGGAGAGGAAGGGCTGAGATGGCTTCCCGGACTTGGGTGGGCCATCTGTGGAGAGGACTGGCTGACCTGGAGGAAGAAAGGGAAGAAGCCTATGCAGAGGAGTACCAGAAGGGGCTGGGATTTCCGTCATCACTTCATAGCATGAGGGGGAGCATGCACCTCCTACAAAGAGTAGGGTCAGCCATGACCAGAAGTTGAACTTCCAGTCCCTGTCTGAGTCTGGGCATGCACCTGTTCCATGTTAGACACAGGAATGGGGTTGTTGTGGCCTCAGATATTCAGTGCCCACTAGGTCTGACCAGATCCACATCTGGGCAATAAGAAAAATGATTGAGTTGGACCAGCTGCTGGCTATGGCCCTGTACTTTCCCAGAGTTCTGGCTTGGGAGATGGTCCTATAGCTGCTGCTTTTTCTTGGTCTCTGCCAGAGCCTCAACTGGCAGCTCATAGACCATGGCCTGTTGGAAGGTATTGTCCTGTCTGTAAGGGAAACCTGTGCAAACCTAGGAATACCTAACTCCCAAGCCCAGAGTTTGGAAACATCCAGCTGTTAAAAATGGTCAGAGCTTGGCAGGATTCGGAACTAAAACCAGAGGCTAATGCAGCTGGAATGGGGTTCAATCCTCTCCTTTACAAATAAGGAAACAGGCCCAGGAGATTAAGTGACTTGGCCAAAGTCACATAGCAAATTGGTGGCAGAGATGGGACTTACCATATCCCTGTGGGTTGGTCCATAGCATTTAGTCCTCATGGGTGAGCCCCATGAGGGCTTGGCTGGTGTGGCCTCCAGCTGTGTCATGAGTGGCTGGTACCTTCAGGGGTATGTTAGGGATGAGGATGGATACCTGGGCTTGGGTTATGAAGTGGCTGAGACAGGGCCCAGGAGGGCTCAGGACAGCTGCATGGGGTTGGGTGTGTGCCTGGCTCACACTCAGTATCCATGGTCACATCCCCATTTTCTGTGCCTTATCTCACTGTTTCAGCTGAGTCCAAGTTGTTTACTCTGTTCCTCTCCAGAGGGGCTCTCTGTCCCAAATGGACAGCTCTCCTTTGGGACATAAGCCTTTGCCCCACAAGCTATGGAGAGGGCCAAAGCCAGGCTGCAGACCCCACTCTCTTGCTCAATGAGTCTAGGCTTGCCTGCCAGCCAGAGGAGCCCTTTATGCATACCCAGTCCTACCAGCCTGATTCCAGGAGACTGGAGTGGGAAAGGCATCTGGGAGGAGACCCAGTAAAGGGCTGGACCTGACCTGTGAAGACAGGAGGAAGATCTGAATCTGTTGGGTTGTCCAGCCCTGGGGGAACAGCCTTCTCTACTCACCTTCCTCCTGTGGCACCAAATGGTTACTCCTTCCAGTGTAAAAACTGGCAGACTACTCAAAGGAAACCAGAACCTCCTATCCCCATCCACATGAGTCTGCGGCTGGGTACAGGCCATTAAAACAGGGACATCATGAGACAAGAGAATTGGGGGCTGCCTGGCCACCCAGCGCCTTCTCACCCCTTAAGCAAGCACAAAGAAGATACAGCAGAGAACTGTCAGAGCTGAAAGTTCCTTTGGTTGCTCACATCTCAGGTATGCGTGCCGTGGGGCAGTCAGGCAGAAGAGCCCTACTTGACCGCTAGTCCCATGCACCTGGACCTGCGGCCAGATCATGGCCTCTGGCTGTCTCAGGCAATTGCCTCTTTGCATCGGGTTTTCCTCCATTAGTAACTACAGCTGAAACAGACATCCTCCACATTGTGCACACTGGTTCTGCCTTTGTTCTTGAGAGTTGATACTTGGCATTAGCATGAAACTTGTGGGTGTGGGAGGGTTGAGAGAATTCTAACACAAAACATCCTATTAAAATTGTACTTGAGAGATGAAAAAACTCCTGTTGTATTTTGACAGAATTATTTTTATTAAATACACATCCATGAGCAGTCATGAGTGTCTGTTCTCTTCTTTTGAGTCTGAGGTTAGCGCCCCTTGCATGACACATACTATCCTCAGCCCACCTCTCAAATGCCCAGGCCCCTGGTGCCTCTTCAAGAACCCTTAAAACCTTTGGTGTTTGTAAGATCCCAAAGAGGGTAAGTACTTAAATTTCAGTTCTCTCCCTTGACACAGTTTTCATCTTAGACAAGGAAAATTAAACTTCATAAGGATGGGCCACAGGACATCCTCTTTCAAAAATAAGATTTTAAGAACATGTTCCAGCCAGGTGCAGTGGCTCATGCCTATTATCCCAGCACACTGGGAGGCTGAGGCAGGAGGATTGCTTGAGGCCAGGAGTTAAAGACTGGCCCAGGTAACACAGTGAGACCCCCCTCCATACAGAAAATTAGAAAATTAGATGGGCATGGTAGTATGCCTATAGTCCTAGCTACTGAGGAGGCTGAGTCAGGGGGATCACTTCAGCTTATGAGTTTGAGGGTGCAGTGAGCTGTGATGGTGCCGCTGCACTACAGCCCAGATGAAAGAGAAGGAAAAAAATATGTATATTCCAAATACACTCCGTGGGGCGCTGGCCCCGTGTACCAAGGGTGGCGGGTTCAAACCCAGCCTCTGCCGAACTGCAACAAAAAATGGCCAGGCCTTGTGGTGGACCCTGTAGTCCCAGCTATTCGCGAGGTTGAGACAGGAGAATCACCTGGGCCCAGGAGTTGGAGGTTGCTGTGAGCCGTGTGATGCCATAGCACTCTACTAGGCAATAAAGTGAGATTCTGTCTCTACAAAAAAAAAAAAAAAAAAAAAATTATCAGGCCCAAAATATCAACAGTGACACTATTGAGAAACCCTGCTGTAGAAGATGGAACTTTGAACAATGACTGAGATAGAACAAACATAGACAAGCTTTGATTCTGCCTTCTGTCTGGCTCTTCAGAATCCATGGGAGAAGGAAGGTGATTAGAGGTTATAATTTCGCATCAGGGAGCCTTCAGCACTCAAGAGGTGAAGGCAGTGGTAGGAAGTCCTGTCTCTTCCGTCCAAAGTAGGCATGGTCCTGCTGCTGGCCAGCAAGTCTCAGTAGGAACTGCCTCATGCCTCCCATCAACTGATATGTCATCGCAGGCTGCTCTGGAATGATAGCTGGAAGACCCTTTGTAATGCCAGTTGAGTAGGGACCCAGGCACCAGGAAGGTCAAACAAGCAGGGGCAGGGGCTCCCCTTGCAGAAACAAACTCCAGTCACATTTCCTACATAGCCAGTTTTACACTGAGGTCTAGCGACTTCACTATTCCAGTGGACAATCCAGTATTTACTTGGAGGGACATAAGTTCCAGTAAAGAGGTCAAGGGAACTGAGGTATCTTTTTTTTTTTTTTTTTTTTGAGACAGAGACTGAAGCTGTCGCCTGGAGTAGAGTGCTGTAGCATCACAGCTCACAGCCACCTCCAACTTTTGGGTTCAAGCGACCCTCTTGCCCCGGTTTTTCTATTTTTAGTAGAGACGGGGTCTCGGTTTTTGCTCAGGATAGTCTTGAACCCGTGAGCTCAAGCTATTCACCCGCCTCAGCCTCCCAGAGTGCTAGGATTACAGGCGTGAGCTACCACGCCCGGTCTAGGTCTCCGTCTTTAAGTCACTGCTACTTAACCAAAGACGCCTGAGAAAACAGAAAATCCAGTATTGTGGAGTAAGCCAGAAGTTCGACGAGTTCCAGGTGACTAGCTTTCTGCCCAGATAAGGTGTTGTCCAATACAAGACCTCTACCCTTCCAGGACCCCCTAGTTCTTGACAACGGTAGGCGGCTCTGAGAGAAACAAAATATACCTTCTCTGCCCTCCCCGCCGCCGGAAATGAACAGTCTAGGCCCCCTAGTTAGGATACTTAAGCCCCGCCCCCAATGGGCGAGCATGCGCAGCTCTCAATCTTAAAGCCCCACCCCGCGCCGGGCCACCCCCGTCACAGAGCATGCGCGGGTCTCCCGCTATCCTGCCGCCCCTCCTTTTCTCGAGGCCCCGGTTCCTTAGAAACCAGGCGGCGCGTTCCCGGTGGCTGCGCGCTAGACTCTAGTGCTCGCGCATCCCCTCCAGCCTCTGTCAAGACCTGGTGGCTGCCGAGACCCGTCCGAATCCCTGGTCTGCAGTGCGAAATAGGGCGGGCAATGCCAAGGTGCCAGGTGAGAGGGGGCCGGCGGCGGCGGCGACGGGTGAGGGAGAAGGAGGGCATGGCGCGGGCGCTGACGGGCGCCGGCCGGGCCTCCTCCGCGGCCCGGCGCCGGAGGTCGGAGGCGTGGATTTGCAGAGCCCAGGTTTTAGCAGGACTATTCTAACTGCCAGCACTAGCGCTGAGTTCGAGAGTCGCCCCGGGCTTCGCCCTTTCCACCTCCGGGAAATAGGACCTGCAGGTTTGGTCTTAGAAGTACAGTTTCGGATCCTGAAAGGAACCGAGACATAACCTATCCTTTTACCAGATGCGAAAACCTAATCTCCCTGCCTTGTGCCGAGCAGACCCCCTAACTGTGTGAGGATGGACGCTTTGTGGATGAGGATGAGAGAGGTGTGGAAGCCTCAGACAAAGGGCTCATTGGGTAGCTGGCTCAAATCCTTTCAGAATAAAATGAGGCTTGGGGAGAAAGGTGGTAAATCTTTATTCAAGAAATGTGTGTTCAGATGACAGGTGCGAGAAGGGTCGCCCCAGAAGGTGAAAGTGGCTGTGCCAGCCCCCAAGTGCCCTCTGGGCATGTCTCAATGGCCGTGGCCTACCTCTGAAGCTCTGGAAGGAAGTAGATGGACCTTGTGGAGACAAAAGGTGAGGTGAGGTGAGGTAGTCTCTTCAAGGCCTAACCACACTTGAATGGTGAGGGAGGGAAAGGAGGTTAGTTTATCTTCCAAACTTGAAGCACAAGACAGGAATAGAAAAGTTTAAAGCATCATCGGATGGACACCAAGGAAGGCTATAGACCTTTTTATTTATGTTCATTTGTCCTATAAAGTCATGCTCAGAGCAAGACACCTGAGGAAGAAAATGGATGCCCTTTAAACATCTAGAACTGAGGCCTGGCACCACTTTTGTCATCTGTAGTGCACAATGGGCTCTGAAGGAAGAGCCCATAGTGTGGGGCTCTGCAGTTGAAAGGAAGAGCATTTAAATTAGAAAAGGAAGACACTTAAGGGTTATTGGATGTGAAGAAGATAGTTGTCTTTGACTCAGGGAAGCTAGATTCCTATTTCTTTCTGAAAAGCTACACTAGAGAACAAGAATTTTAAAGCCATCCACTTTACAGAAAACTTGAAAAAATTACCTCTTCTTCAGCTGGGAGTTTAGAGAATCTGTTTAGAGAAGAGAGGGAAGTTTTCAGCAAACAGTTGTGTAGGTAGAATCCGTATTTTGCAGATAAAGATTCTTTTGTGAGAGCTTTTACCACTTGGTTGTTCCACTTTTCCTATGGAATAATCATTGGTCTGGGTCTGTTATTTTTATTTGCTAGGGAAATATGATTTCTGTAGTAATGCTAGAACCCATTAGTAGTAGAACTTGCAATGCAAAAAAAAAAAAAAAAGAAAGAAAGAAAAAGAGGGTAAGTCCCTTCCCAAGAACTTAAAAATTTGCAGTTTGTGTGATCTTTTAAAAAAAATGATGGTCCCTAGGCTGGGCGTGGTGGCTCACACCTATAATCCCAGCACTCTATTTTGGGAGGCCAAGGCTGGTCGATTGCTTGAGCTCAGGAGTTGGAGACCAGCATGAGCAAGAGCGAGATGCTGTCTCTACTGAAAATAGAAAAACTAGCGAGGCATGTTGGCAGCCGCCTGTAGTCCCAGCTACTTGGGAGACTGAGGCAAGAGGATTGCTTGAACTCAGGTGTTTGAGGTTGCTATGAGCTACAGTGACACCACAGCACTCTACCCAGGGTGACAGAGTAAAACTCTGTCTCAAAAAGAAAAAAAAAAAAAAACTCTGGGAGGCCAAAGTGGGTGGATTGCCTGAGCTGAGGAGTTCAGAGACCAGCCTGAGTAAGAGCAAGACCCTGTCTCTAAAAAACAGCTGGGCGCGCCAGGTGCTATAGCTAACACCTATAATCCTACCACTCTGAGAAGCTGAGGAGGGTGGATTGCTTGAGACCTGCCTGAGCTAGAGTGTGACACCTCCCCCCCCCCCCTAAAAATAGCCTGGCGTTGTGGCAGGCACCTATTGTCCCAGCTACTTGGGAGGCTGAGTCAAGAAGATCACTTGAGCCCTGAGAGCAACAACGTGAGACTAAGTCTCAAAAAAAAAAAAAAGAAAAGAAAAAATGGTTCCTGATTCTAATCATCAAAGTCAGTTTATCCCTAGCTTGGTAAAACTAATTTTCAATTTACATTTTAACTTGAAGTGGTATTTTTTCCCTCCAAAAGGAAACCTTGTCGTAGGTTCATAAATTAGTGCCAGATCATAACTATGAATATTTTGGCTGGATATTTATTGACTTGTATCTGTGGAAGTATTTTGTATAAATACCTCAAGAGATATAATAGGGCATTGTCAAAAGTAGATATAATCTTGTAAGGAAAATGTATACTGTTAATCAAATTCTCTCAGAAAGGCTTCCTGCAACTCATTGTATAGTCTGTGTAGAAACCCAGTTGGAGATAAGACAAGTAGGACAAAATCAAGGTAAGATGGAAGAGAGCAATTGCTGTCTGCAAAAATGGATAGGGTATGGGAGGGTACTTTGAATGTAAGTGCAAATACTTCCTTTAGTGAGTTGTTGGAGACTTTACTGCTTAAATGTAGCTACAGTGTACCCCATGGATTTGTGTGCTTTTCCTGAGCTGCTTCAATCAGGAATACACTTGTTTTCAGAGAGGAGGGGGTGGACTTACAGAGAGGACTCTTGAAGTGTTTCTTAGTTGCTATGATAGTGAAACCTTTGACAAATGTTATAATTAACATCCACTCTGTTTTCTGGAGCAGCTGAGGGCAGTTATCAAATCTAGCCTGTAATAAAGTAATCAGTAATATTTAACAAACCTTACCAGATAAACCAGTAGTGTTAACAGGATCTACTTTCACTGAACTGATTTATAGTTTTACCATAAGAAAAGAAATGTAATGGGCACATAATGTCATCTGATATATGAAGTTGAAATACCGGATCAGTGTTTAGAAAACACAAGAAGCAGAGACCACTAACTTAGAAGTAGTAAAGATGCCTTTCTGATGCCTGAAAAGTCACTCACTACGTATTTATCATAGAGGATCTGATTCTAGGACAAATCCAAGGAAAAAGTTGAATTGAATGGAGATTTAGCTATTTTTAAGAATTTGTATATGGTATAGTAATAGGATATTATTTTTCTTACATTCCAAAAGTAGCAGTTTTGTAGTAGTAAACTTTAAACTTAAATTTAGAGTCCAAAAGTCCAAATTACTTGAAAATTTAGAATGTCAGATATTTTATTTTTTAAGACAGAGTCTCATTTTGTCACCCTCGGTAGAGTGCTGTGGCATCATAGTTCACAGTAACCTCAAACTCTTAGGCTCAAGCAATTCTCTGTTTTTAGAGATGTGGGTTCTTGATCTTGCTCAGGGTGGTCTCCAACCCATGAGCTCAGGCAATCCTGAGCAAACCTGCTTCAGCCTCCCAGAGTATTAGGATTACAGGTGTAAGCCACTTCACCCAGCCTTCAGATGTTTTAAAAAGTGGGAATGAATTTAGCTTAGGCTCACGAAAGAATGATAAGATATACTGAGAAAAACATGAAAGCAGTGAAACTTCTCTACATTGTAACACCCACTTATAAATTTAGACATTAGATCAAGAATAAACTTTTAAACAAAGATAAAGGAGGGCAGCGCCTGTGGCTCAGTTAGTAGGGCGCCCGGCCTACTAACTCTCATGTACTGAGAGTGTTGGGTTCAAACCCCGCCCCCCGCCAAACAACAACAACAACAACAAAATAGCCGGGCATTGTGGCCAGTGCCTATAGTCCCAGCTACTCGGGAGGCTGAGGCGAGAAAATCGCCTAAGCCCAGGAGTTGGAGGTTGCTGTGAGCTATGCGATGCCGTGGCACTCTACCGAGGGCCATAAAGTGAGACTGTCTCTACAAAAAAAAAAAAAAAGACAAAGAAAACAACTCTCTGAGATCCTTTACCCCCTTCTTACTCTTTTTTTTTTTTTTGAGACAGTCTCACTATGTCGCCCTTGGTAGAGTGCTATGGTGTCGCAGCTCACAGCAACCTCAAACTCTTGGCTTAAGTTATTCTTGCCTCAGCCACCGAAGTAGCTGGGACTACAGCTGCCTGCCACAACACCTGGCTATTTTTTTGTTACAGTTGTCGTTGTTTAGCTGGCCCAGGTCTGGTTTGAACTCACCACCCTTGGTGTATGTGGCTGGCGCCGTAACCACTATGCTACAGGTGCTGAGCCCCTCTTCTTACTCTTAAAATTGGTGTGGGTGAGGGAACAATGGCAGGGACAAGGCAGCATTGATGTTTCCTATCTTAGGTGTCAGCCAAACAGTAATGAGATTACCTAGGTAACAAATTTGTGTGTAATTGAAAGGTGATGATGTAGATATTGAGCTGCTAAGACTGCTATTTCTTTAGTGCCCCTCGTGGGTGGTTCTGACTCTTAGGGTTTCTTCGGCCCTTTTTGATAGACAACAAACATATATAGGATGTTCCATGGTGGCTTCTCCTAGGAAGCAGGGGCCCCTCTAGGGTTGACTCTAGGAGCATGTGAAATGGGGCGGTTGTCCTGCTAGGCATCCTCTGATTGTCAGGGGGAAGGTGGAGAGATCAGTCATACTTTGTTTGCATTTGTATTTCTGTGCCAAGAGCTCAAAGGACACAACTTGTATTTTGGAGCAATGTGGGAAATGACGTCACATAGTATTTTTTATTTGATGTTATTTTCAAAATAAATCATTGTAATTAAATGGCTCTTTCAGTTCTCCTAACCCTAGGCTTGCTCCTGGCCAAAGTAGTTTTTCTTCTGAAATGATTTTGTTTCTCTTTCCTTCATTGCTAATACCCCTAATATACTAATTGTTTATCAAAGTAACATTTAGGTGTATTTAGGTAATTTATAAATTATTTAGGAATGTTACCATAATACTTTTTTTTTAATTATTATTATTATTTTTTTTAGAGACAGAGTCTCACTTTACTGCCCTCAGTAGAGTGCCATGATGTCACAGGACTCACAACAACCTCCAGCTCTTGGCCTTCCGTGATTCTCCTGCCTCAGCCTCCAGAGCAGCTGGGACTACAGGCGCCAGCCACAACGCCCGGCTATTTTTTTTTTTTTTTTATTGCAGTTTGGCCGGGGCTGGGTTTGAACCTGCCACCCTCGGCATATGGGACCGGCGCCCCACTCACTGAGCCACAGATGCCACCCATACATTTTTTTTAAAGACAGGATCTCACTCTGTCACATAGGATGAAGTGCAGTGGCATGATCATAGCTCATTGTTGCCTTGAACTCATGAGCTCAGATAATCCTCCTACCTCTGCCTCCCAAGTAGCTGAGACTACAGACAGATGCCACCACACCAAGCTAATTTTTAAAATTTTTTGGTAAAGATCAGGTCTTACTAATTTCCCAGGCTGGTCTTGAACTCCTGGCCTCAAGCGACCCTCCTGCCTGTGCCTACCAAAGTGCTGGGATTACAGGCGTGAGCTACTGCCAAAATATCTTTAAGTGTAAATTTTCAGGGACCTGTTATCCGCTTGATGTAAATGCTCCTTGACTTATATTAGCCCTATAAGCCCATAATAAGTGGAAAAAAAATTTTTTTTTTTTTTTTTGAGACAGAGTCTCACTTTGTCACCCTTGGTAGAGTGCTGTGGCATCATAGTTCACAGCAAACTTAGCCTCCCAAGTAGCTGGGACTATAGGTGCCCACCACAACACCCGACTTTTTTAGAGATGGGATCTTGCCCTTGCTGAGGCTGGTCTCTAACTCCTAAGCTTAGGCAATCCACTCTCCTCAGCCTCCCAAGTGTTGAGATTATAGGCATGAGCCACTGTGCCCGGCCTTGAAAATACATTTAATACACTTAACCTACCAAACATCATGGCTTACCTAGCCTACCTTAAATGTGCTCAGAACCCTTTACATTAATTAGCCCAAAGTGGGGCAAAATCATCTGGCAGCATAGTGCACTATAGAGTGTCAGTTGTTTGCCCCCATGATCACATGGCTGACCAGGGGCTGTAGCTTAGGGCTTTAGCTTGCTGCTGCCTGTTACCATATGCATATATAGCTAGCCCAGGAGAAGATCAAAATACAAAATTTGAAGTATAGTTTCTACTTGATGCATACTGCTTTTGCACCATTGTAAAGTTGAAAAGTCACAGTTTGAACAGTTCCAAGTTAGAGATCATCTCTATAAAACTCAGGCTTGGTCCTGATAGAGCTCAGGGTCTAGATAGGGAGATAAGACATCAATTAAACAATAACAATGAGAAAATTGTAAAATACTAAAATGAATGGCTATTTTCAGGTGGTCATATTCTGTGTATACCTGAATTTTATAGCCTGCCTCCTTCAAATGGGGCATTGTAGCGAAGAATGGCTTGAGATTATTTTGCATCTTACAATTAAGCTGCTAGGAGATAGTTAATTTAGCAGCTGAACACAGTCCTGGCCCAGCTGTCAAACAGTTTTCTACATAAAAATAGGAGATGCTGCTTTTTCTGCATCCAATGCCGCTGTTTACTCAGCACTCCAGGTGTTTTCTCCTGAAGGAAAGATGGTTTCTCGTGTTTCAAGAGTGGCTCTCTGCCTGTAATCCTAGCACTCTGGGAGGCCAGGATAGGTGGATTGCTTGAGCTCACAGGTTTGAGACCAGCAAGAGTGAGACCCACGTCTCTAAAAATAGCCAGGTATTGTGGTTGTGTCTGTAATCACAGCTACTCAGGAGGCTGAGATTAGAGGATCGCTTGGGGTTGCTATGAGCTATGATGCCACAGCACTCTATCGAGGGTGACAAAGTGAGATGCTATCTCCAAAAAAAAAAAATTCAAGAATGGCTCTTCCATGGGCGGTTCCTGTAGCTCAATAGCTCAGGAACCAATAGGGTACTGGCCACATACATCCAGGCAGGCAGGTTTGAACTTGGCCTGGGCCAGCTAAACAACAATGACAACTGCAACAAAAAAAATAGCTGGGCATTGTGGTGGGCACTGTAGTCCCAGCTACTTGGGAGGCTGAGGCAAGAGAATCGCTTGAGCCCAAGAGTTTGAGGTTGCTGTGAGCTGTGTTGCCAAAGTGCTGGGATTACAGCACTTGGTCTACTGAGGGCAAAATAGTGAGGCTCTGTCTCTCAAAAATAAATAAATAAATAAAAGAATGACTTTCCCTATCATTATAAAATGGGATGACAGGAATATACAGTGACCACGCTTTCAGAAGATGATACTATGCTAGATCTCAAACCGTTTCTTAAAACCCCTATATTAGTGCTTCCAGAAGTTACTTGGACTCAGAGTTACAGGAGGATGCTTCGGTCTACCCCCTGACAATCATGATATTGTCAATGACTTTGATATTGAAGATGAAGTAGTTGAAGTAGAAAATAGAGAAGAAAACCTACTGAAAATTTCTCAAAGAGTAAAAAGAGTACAGGCTTGGCGCCTGTGACTCAAGCGGCTAAGGTGCCAGCCACATACACCTGAGTTGGAGGGTTCAAATCCAGCCCTGGCCCACCAAACAACAATGATGGCTGCAACCAAAAAATAGCTGGGCATTGTGGCAGGCGCCTGTAGTCTCAGATACTTGGGTGGTGGAAGCAGGAGAATTGCTTGAGCCCAGGAATTGGAGGTTGCTGTGAGCTGTGACGCCATAGCACTCTACCCAGGGTGACAGCTTGAGGCTCTGTCTCAAAAAAAAAAAAAAAAAAGCTTTTGATACTAGATGTAGATTATACATGATTTGACCATAGGTTTTTTGTGTGTGTGTTTGTTTTTAAGACAGAGTCTTTGTCACCCTTGGTAGAGTGCTATGGCATCATAGCTCACAGCAACCTCAAACTCTTAGGCTTAAGTGATTCTCTTGCCTCAGCCTCCCGAGTAGCTGGGACTACAGGCACCCACCACAATGCCCTACTATTTTTGTTGTTGTTGTAGTTGTCGTTTGGCAGGCCTGGGCCAGGTTCAAACCCACCAGCCCCAGTGTTCGTGGCCGGTGCCTTAGCTACTGAGCTACAAGTACTGAGTCATTTTTGTTTTTTTGAGACAGAGTCTCACTATGTTCTGTGCAGAGACTCGGGTAGAATTAATGCAGCCCTATCTTCACGAATTCCTAACATCTGCATATGAGGATTATGACATTGTTATTTGGTCTGCAACAAATATGAAGTGGATTGAAGGTAAAATCAAAGAGCTGGGAGTGAGCACAAACGCAAATTATAAGATTACCTTCACATTGGACAGTGCTTCTATGATAACAGTACATATTCCAAGGAGAGGATTAATAGATGTAAAGCCTCTTGGTGTTATATGGGAAAGTTTTCAGGGTTTTTTTTTTTTTTTTTTTTTTACATAGAGTCTTAAGCTGTTGCCTTGAGTAGAGTGCTGTGGTGTCACAGCTCACAGCAACCTCAAACTCTTGGGCTTATGTAGTTCTCTTGCCTCAGCCTCCCAAATAGCTGGGACTCCAGGCGCCTGCCACAATGCCCAGCAATTTTTTTTGTTGTAGTTGTCATTGTTTAGCAGGCCCAGGCCGGGTTTGAACCCACCAGCCTCAGCATATGTGGTGAGTGCCCTAACCACTAAGCTACGGGTACTGAGCCAAGGTAAGCAAGATCTTTGAACACATGTTCCTGAGTCAAATCGGTCCTTGGTACTCAGTTATGGGTATAGCAAGAAATGGAAGCTTCAATTTCCAGGGACCTGTTTGGATCACTCCTGTGTGCCCTAGTTCCTGGCATAATTCATGATTATGTATTTGATTCATGTGGTATTTAAAAATATTGGGGAGTGTCAGGTACAATGCATCATGCCTGTAATCTCAGCGGTTTGAGAGGCCAAGGCAGGAGGATCACTTGAACCCAGGACTTTGGGTAACATGGCAGGACCTCATCTCTAGGAAAAATTTGAACATTAACCTTGTGTGGTGTTGCACACCTGTAGTACTAACTACTTGGGAGGCTGAGGTAGGAGGATTGCTTGAGCCCAGGAATACAAGGTTATGATGAGCTATGATTGCACCACTGTACTCCAGCCTTGGTGACCAGGCAAGACCCAGTCTCAAAAATACAAAAAAATGGCTCGGTGCTCATAGCACGGTGGTTACAGCGCTAGCCACATACACTGAAGTTGTTGGGTTTGAACCTGGCCCAGGCCATCTAAAAAACAACAACAACAAAAATAGCCAGGCATTGTGGCAGGCACCTGTAGTCCCAGCTACTTTGAAGGCTGAGGCAAGAGAATAGCTTAAGCCCAAGAGTTTGAGGTTGCTGTGAGTTGTGACGTCACGGCACATGGTGAGGGCAACATAGTGAAACTCTGTCTCCAAAAAAAAAAAAAAATTGGGAGTGACTGAGAAAAGGACTCTGATTGAAGATTGGATATTGTGACATTAAAAGGTGTGGGAGAGCTGAGCGCGGTGGCTCTAGCCTGTAATCCCAGCACTTGGGAGGCTGAGGCGGGTGGATTGTGTGAGCTCAGGGGTTCAAGACAAGCCTGAGCCAAATGAGACCTTGTCTCAAAAAATAGCTGGGGGGTTTTGGAGCAGGTGCCTGTAGTCCCAGCTACTTGGGAGTCTGAGGCAAGAGAATCACTTGCACCCAAGAGTTTGAGGTTGCTGTGAGCTGTAATGTCACACCACTCTACTGAGGGTGACAAAGTGAGACTCTGTCTTAAAAAAATAAAAAAGAATAAAAGGTGTGAGGAAACACAGGAGAAGGTGGCTCATGTTTGAGGGGAAAGAGGATTTGGATTTGGAGAAGCTGATATAGGTCACTCAAGTAGGGATTTCCAGTTGACACTTGAAAGTATAGAGCCAGAGCTGGAGCAAGTTGTTGGCGCTGGAGATCCAAAGTTGGGAATGTTCACTTGGAAGTCATGGTGAAGTTGAAGGGTTAACTATAAAATTGCTTAAGGAGATAGTAGAGGATGGAATTCTCAGGTTGGTGTCAATCTGAAACTCACTGTTAAAGCAACATTAGGAAAAAATAATGTTAGGCTGGGCTCAGCTCACACCTAGCACTCTGGGAGACTGAGGCAGGAGGGAGTTTGAGATCAGCCTGAACAAAAATGAGACTCCATCTCTGTTAAAAATAGAAAAACTGGCAGTGTCTGTTGCTCAGTGGGTAGGGTGCCAGCCACATACACCGAGGCTGACAGGTTTGAACCCGGCCTGAGCCAGCTAAAACAACAGTGACAACTGCAACAACAACAAAAAATGACTGGGTGTTGTGGTGGGTGCCTGTAGTCCCAGCTACTTGGGAGGCTGAGGCAAGAGAATCACTTAAGCCCAAGAGTCTGAGGTTGCTGTGAGCTGTGATGCCATGGCACTCTACCACCAGGGGGACAGCTTAAGACTCTGTCTCAAAAATTAAGAAAAGAAAAGAAAAACTAGCCAGGGTGTTGTAGCAGGCACCTATAGTACCAGCTTCTTGGGAGGCAAAAGGATAGCTTGAACCCAGGAGTTTGAGGTTGCTGTGAGCTAGGCTGACACCACAGCACTCTAGCCTGGTCAACAGAGTGAGACTGTGTCTCAAAAAAAAAAGTTATTTTCAAAAACAATAAAGACTTAGTATAACTGATAGATATTTTTCCTATTATAATAATCAGCTGAAGCTTTTATTTTTATTTATTTGCATCACCCACTTCACAGTCAATATAATCAGCTGAAGCTTTTAAACCTGATAGTGATTTTTTTTTTTTTTTTTTTGAGACAAGTCTCACTTTGTCACCCTTGGTAGAGTGCCTTGGTGTCATAGTTCATAGCAACATCAAACTTCTGGCCTCAGGTGATCCTCTTGCCTCAGCCTCCAAAGTAGGCGGGACTACAGACACCTGCTACAATGCCAGGCTATTTGTTTTTAGAGCCAGGGTTTTGGTCTTGGCTCAGGCTAGTCTCGAACTCCTGAGCTCAGGTAATCTACCCACCTAGGCCTCCTAATAGTGATTTAAGTACTTCTGTAAGTGCTAAATCTGTTTCTCCTTTTATGACCTAATTTAGTCGACTCTTTTGTTTTTGTGTTCTTTTGAGACAGAGTCTTACTTAGGTGCCCTTGGTAGAGTGTTCTGGCATCATAGCTCACAGCAATCTCAAACTCTTGGGCTCACTCGATTCTCTTCTCTTGCTTCACCCTCCTGAGTAGTTGGGACTTTGGGCGCCTGCCACAACACCCAGCTATTTTTAGACATAGGGTCTTTAGAGGCCTCAGAGATGAGGTCTTGCCATGTTATGCAAACTCCTGGTCTCAAATCTGTGAGCTCAGGCAGTCCACCTGCCTTGGCCTCCCAGAGTGCTAGCATTATAGGCAGAGCTACCATGCCCGGCCATTTAGCTGACTCTTCTGTACATGGGTAGTTATGCTTCACAGGACAGGTCATTAGGGGTTGGCGCCTGAAGCTAGAAGGTAGGGCACCAGCCACATACACCAGAGCTGGCAGGTGTGAACCCAGCCCAGGCCTGCCAAACAATGACAACAATAACCAAAAAATGGCCAGGCATTGTGGCGGGTGCCTGTAGTCCCAGCTACTTGGGAGGCTGAGGCAAGAGAATCACTTAAGCCCAAGAGTTTGAGGTTGCTGTGAGCAGTGACACTACGGTACTCTACTGTGGGTGACATAGTGAGACTCTGTCTCAAAGAAGGAAAAAAAAAAAAAAGGACAGGTCATTAGGCCTATCATTAATGTCCATCTTGGGTCAGGGTATAGGGGGGGATGGTGTTGGGAACTGGTGTCTCTGGCCAGGGATGGGTCTGTTCTCCACTGACATGGTGGCTGCCTAGTAGCTTATTGCCCTGTCAGCTTATGGAGATGGGGGAGTAGCATTTGTTTCCTTTGCTCTGCCTTTGTTTTTGTTCTCAATAGAAAGGCAGAAATTTGTGACATGTCTCTGTTAAAATAAACAAATCATAGGAAATTAAACCTCCCTAGAGCCTCTGGATCTTTGAAATTCAGGCACCATAACTAATTTGTAAAACTCAGTTTCTTTACTCTGGCTTTTATTTTTCAATGAGAACATAAATGCAGATGAAGAAACATTTTCACATCTATCTAAAAGTATTCATGTTGCCATTTCTTTTTTTTTTTTTTTTTTTAAGACAGTCTTACTATGTCACCCTCGGTAGAGTGCTGTGGCTTCAGCTCACAGCAACCTCCAACTCTTGGGCTTAAGTGATTCTCTTGCCTCAGCCTCCCAAGTAGCTGGGACTATAAGCGCCCACCACAACGCCCCCCAGCTATTTTTTGGTTGCAGTTGTCATTGTTGCTTAGCAGACCTGGGCCGGGTTTGAACCCGACACCCTGGGTGTGTGTGGTCGGCGCCCTTGCCAACTGAGCCACAAGTGCCGCCAGTCCTTTTTTGAGGCAGAGTCTCAAGCTGTTGCTCTGGATAAAGTACTGTGGCGTCATAGCTTACAGCAACCTCCAACTCTGGCTCAAGTGATCCTCTTGCCTCAGTTTTTCTATTTTTAGTAGAGACAGAGTCTCACTTTTGCTCAGGCTGGTCTCCAAGCTATGAGCTCAAACAGTCCACCCACGTTGGCTTCTCAGAGTGCTAGGATTATAGGTGTGAGCCACCACTCCTGGGCTTTTTTTTTTTTTTTTTCCCCCTTTTCTTTTTGAGACAGGGTCTTGCTCTGCCCAGGCTGGAATGCAGTGACATGATCATACCTCACTACAACCTGGAACTCTGGGTTCAAATGATCCTTCCACCTCAGCCTCCTGAGTAGCTAGGACCACAGGCATACACCACCATGCCTGGCTAATTTTTTAATTTTTTATAGAGACAGAGTCTTGCTATGTTGCTCAGGATGGTCTCAACTCCTGAACTAAAGTGATCTTCCCTCCTTGGCCTCCCAAAGTGCTGGGATTATAGGCAATATGCCACCTCGCCTGAGCTGTTTTTTTTTCATTATCGAATTACCAATGTCTGTGGGTTTTTTTTTTTTTTTTTTTTTTTTAATGGTGGGAATGACTTTATTCAGGACCCCCAACAAATATTTAGGGACTACTGTAATGCAGTCTTGCACTGGAGGAAAAAGATTGGGCTCAACTCCAAATACAGCATAGGCAAGTAGGGACTGCTAGCTAAGGAGTAGGGGGGGGGGGTGTGTGTCAGTGAATAGATTCCTAATATTAGTGTTTTTTTTGTTTGTTTTCCTCTCCCACTCCCCTTTAAAAAAATTTTTTTTCCAATATCAGTGTTTTTATCGTAATAATCCTGGTTACCTTGGTTATCTGGTGACTGTACTGATATTCAGCACTTTTTCTAGGATGAATTCACAAACTTAATTGGCACACCTCATAGAATGACAGCTCTGGTGGCCATCTCAGAAAAGGAATTCCAAGGCTCAGCACCGTAGTACAGTGGTTACGGTGCCAGCCACATACACCAAGGGTGGCAGATTCAAACCTGGCCTAGGCCAGCTAAACAACTGCAATGAAAAAATAGCCAGGTGTTACGGCAGGCGCCTGTAGTCCCGGCTACTTGGGAGACTGAGGCAAGAGAATTGCTTAAGCCCAAGAGTTCGAGGTTGCTGTGAGCTGTGACGTCATGGCATATAGGCCACAACCAAGGGCAACATAGTGAGACTCTGTCTCAAAAAAATAAAAAATAAAAAGGAATTCCAAAATTGCTTTGAAGGCACTGGTGTCCAGTGCCTAGCTTCCCAAAGGGAGTACCTTGAAAGTGACCATAGTGATTTTAGGAAGGAGATATGTAGCACTTTTTCTAGGATGAGTTTGGTAGCTTAATTGTTTGATATTATGTGATTATTTGATTGTCTTCATGTCTCCACTAGACTGTACATTCTATGTGGGCAGAAAATGTATATTTTGTTCACCAAAGTATCTGTACTTTGTCTAGGCCTGGCCCAGGTAAGTGCTTACTAAGTATTTTGTAATGAATCAATTTGCATAAATTTTAGGTATCATTTTATATATACAAACACCTAAAACACAATTCATAATTAGCTTAATTAATGTCACAATCTGTTTTAAAATTATATCGAGGGCCTATCTCAGTAAGTGAGGTCTTGACCTCACCTTTGGCCATTGTGCTTTAGTTTGGCATATGAATATGTTATATTAGGATAAAATTACTAAAAATAATTTATCCACAGAAAAATCTAATTCTCTAATAGGTCTCTTGACCCTGGCCCTTTGGAATGTATCTGAGGGGACAGAGGGCTGCAGCAAAGTCTGTGGAGGCATCTCTGAGGAGAAAGGGTTGCCTTAAGGATACAGAGCTCTGTCTGTGGGAGACTGTGTCTGCTGGGTTTGGGGCTAGTTCTGTGGCTAGTCTCATGGTTAATGGCTTTTAGGGGTGCCATGGGCACTGGGCACAGAGTGAGGGTTTGCTACTTGTTGGGTGTGCCAAACTTTATTGCCCAACCTGTATAGCTACAAACTGATAACGCACTATTTCTCTACTTATACCCATCATGAAATTTGCTTATAAAGTGATCAGAGAAGACTACAGGTGTCTGTCAACATGCTGGGCTAGTTTTTCTATTTTTAGTAGAGATGGGGTCTCACTCTTGCTCAGGTTGGTCTTGAACTTGTGAGCTCAGGTAATCCAACTACCTCAGCCTTCCAGAGTGTTAGGATTACAGGCAGGAACCACTGCAACCGGCCATTTTTTTTTTTTAATTGATTGATTTGGGGTTTTGTTTTTTGGGGTTTCTTTTTAGAAACTCTTATCACTGAGGCTAGAGGGAGTGCAGAGGCATCATCATAGCTCGTTGTGATCTTAACACTCATTGTGATCTTAAACTGCTGTGCTCCAAAGCAGTGAAATTATAGGCATGAGCCACTGCACCTGGCTCCCTTTTCATTTTCTTAAGCAGTGTCTTTGGTGAGCAGAAATTATTTTAAATTTGGAAATCCAGTTTATCAATGTTAGTGCATTTTGTGTCCCATCCAAGAAGTCCTTACCCTATGCTCTGAAGAATATTCTCTGATATATTTTTCTTTCTTTTTTTTTCCTAGAGACAGAATTTTTCTTTGTTGCCCGGGGTAGATAGGTGGCTGTGGCATCATCATAGCTCACAGCAGCCTCAATCTTATTGACTGAGGCCATCCTCTTGCCTCAGCCTTGCAATAGCTGGAACTATAGGCGTCCACCATGACACCTGGCTAGTTTTTTCTATTTTTATTATATTTTATTTATTTATTTATTTATGTATTTATTTTTGTAGAGATGGAATCTCACTTTATTGCCCTCAGTAGAATGCTATGGCATCACAGCTCACAGCAATCTCCAACTCCTGGACTTAAGCGATTCTCTTGCCTCAGCTTCCCCAGTAGCTGGGACCACAGGTGCCCACTGCAACACCCAGCCATTTTTTTGTTGCAGTTTGGCCAGGGCCGGGTTTGAACCCGCCACCCTCGGTATATGGGCCTGGCGCCCTACCCACTGAGTCACAGGCGCTGCCCTATTTTATTTTATTTTATTTTTTAAATTTAAAAAAAATGTTTTATTGAGACAGTCTCACTTTGTAACCCTCCGTAGAGTGCCATGGTGTCGTCATAGCTCACAGCAACCTCAAGCTCTTGGGCTCAAGCAATTCTCTTGCCTCAGCCTCCTGAGTAGCTAGGACTATAGGTGCCCACCACAATGCCTGGCTTTTCTTTTGTTTTAGCAGGCCTGGGCTTGGTTTGAACCTACCAGCTCTGGAGGATGTGGTCAGTGTCCTAACCACTGAGCTACAGGTGCCCAACCTTCTATTTTTATTTTATTTTTTAAAATTTTATTTTTTTATTTATTGGAGACAGTTTCACTCTTTCACCCTGGGTAGAATGCTATGGTATCATAAATCACAGCAACCTTAAATTCTTGGGCTTAGGCTATCCTCTTTCTTCAGCCTCCTGAATAGCTGGGGCTATAGGCATGTGCCACCATGCCTGGCTAGTTCTTTCTATTTTTAGTGGAAACTGGGTCTGGCTCTTGCTCAGGCTGATCTCGGACTCCTGAACTCAAGGGATCCACTTATCTCGGCCTCCCAGTGTGCTGGGATTACAGGCAGGAGCTGCTATACCTGGCCTTGATGTATTTTTCTGGAAGCTTTATGGTTCTAGTTTTTACATTTAGGTCACTGGCCATCTTGAATTAATTTTTATATACACAGAGAGAGTGATCAAGATTGTTTACCATATGGATAGCTAATTGTTCCAACAGCATTCTGCTTTGTCCTGTTTTGTTCTTGAGACAGTGTCTCACTCTGTTGTATCTGGTACAGTGTAGTGCTGTAAGCATAGCTCATTGCAACCTCAAAGTTCTGGGCTCAAGCAATCTTCCTGCCTCAGCTCCTCTGAGCAGCTAAGACTAGGCACATACTACTACACCAGGGTAATTTTTTGTATTTCTTGTAGAGATGAGTGTTGCTTTTGCTCAGGCTGGTCTCAAACTCCTGAGCTCAAGCATTCCTCTCACCTTGGCCTTCCATAATGCTAAGATTATATGCATGGGCTTGGCCCCAACACCATTTCTTAAAAAGAATTTCCTTTTTTCATTGGATTTATTTAATATTTGACTGAAAAATCAGTTTACTCATTTGTGTGACTTGCAAGATAAAAACACTGGTATAAGGTGGTAACCTTATACAAATTCCTTATTGCTCATTTTAAAAGGTTGGCACGGAAAAATAGAAAGCATATTTTGTAATTTAAGAACATGATAGTTCCAGGGCAAACTATTACAAATAGATTTTTTTTTTTTTTTTGAGACAGTTTTATTCTGTCATCCTGGTTAGAGTGCTGTAGTGTCATAGCTCACAGCAACTTCAAACTCTTGGACTCTCACAATTCTCTTGTCTCATCCTCCCAGGAGCTGGGACTACAGGCATGTTCTACCATGCCCAGCTAATTTTTCTATTTTTAGTAGAGAAGGGGGTCTCGCTCTTGTTCATGCTGGTCTCAAACTCCTGAGCTCAAGGGATCCTCCCACCTAGCCTCCCAGAGTGCTAGGATATAGATGTGTAAGCCACTGCACCCAGCTGAGCTATGCATTTTTTGTTGCCTCTCATGCCATTGGGCAAAAGGAGAAATGAGAGCCAGGATAGTTCTGTGAAATTATAATGACTTTATTTGAAACACCTAATCCAAAAAATGATAGAGGCCTTGGTTTCCTGATCTATAAAATGAAGATGATGGTAATAATGGTACCTACCTTGGGATTTTTTTTTTTTTTTTTTTTTTTTTTGTGATAGAGTTTCACTTTGTCGCCCTTGGTAGAGTGCTCTGGCATCACTGCTCATAGCAACCTCCAGCTCTTGGGCTTAAGTGATTCTCTTGCCTTAGCCTCCTGAGTAGCTGGGACTACAGGTGCTGGCTACAACACCCGGCTATTTTTTTGTTGCAGTTTGGCCAGGGTCGGGTTTGAATCCACCACTCTCAGTATATGGGACCAGCACCCTATTCACTGAGCCACAGGCACTGCCCCTACCTTGGGAATTTATAATAGTTAAATAAGATGCTGTCTGTCACACATAATGTCTTATTAAAAAACTGTTAGCTATTATTGGTTTGAACTGATGATGTAAACTTTTCATTAGATTTGCAATTGACACAAAGCTGGTAGAGATAGTGAATAAATACCCAAAATAATTTCAGTTGGTAAATAGCCACTCTAGTTAAACTAAATAAAATACATTAGAGGAAAAACTAAAAGTACTGAACTCTGGTTCAAAAAAACCGAAATTTGTACACCCATGTTCATAGCAGCATTATTCACAACAGAGACAGAGTCTCACTATGTTGTGGGTAACCTAAGTGTCCACTAACAATGAATAAATAAGCAAAATGTAAATGTGATATGGATACACAATGGAATATTATTCAGGCACAAAAAAGAAGGAATTTTTTTTTTTTTTTTTTTTTTGAGACAGAGTCTCACTTATTAACCCTTGGTAGAGTGCTGTTGCATCAGAGCTCATAGCAACCTCCAAAACCTTGGGCTTAGGCAATTCTCTTGCCTCAGCCTCCTGAGCGGCTGGACCACAGGTGCCTGCCACAATGCCTGGCTGTTTCTTTTTGTT